>OX411307.1:187309522-187620743 GCA_948150685.1 Rhaphigaster nebulosa | reverse complement strand
TTATGACTATTGACATATAGTGCTTTGTATTTGTTATAGGGATTATCAGTGTTATTAGCTTATGACTATTGACATATAGAGCTTTGTTTGGTTTATAGGGATTATCAGTGTTATTAGCTTATGACTATTGACATATAGTGCTTTGTATGGGTTATAGGGATTATCAGTGTTATTAGCTTATGACTATTGACATATAGAGCTTTGTATGGTTTGTAGGGATTATCAGTGTTATTAGCTTATGACTATTGACATATAGTGCTTTGTATGGTTTATAGGGATTATTAGTGTTATTAGCTTACGACTATTGACATATAGTGCTTTGTATGGCTTATAGGGATTATCAGTGTTATTAGCTTACGACTATTGACATATAGTGCTTTGTATGGGTTATAGGGATTATCAGTGTTATTAGCTTACGACTATTGACATATAGTGCTTTGTATGGGTTATAGGGATTATCAGTGTTATTAGCTTATGACTATTGACATATAGTGCTTTGTATGGGTTATAGGGATTATCAGTGTTATTAGCTTATGACTATTGACATATAGTGCTTTGTATGGGTTATAGGGATTATCAGTGTTATTAGCTTATGACTATTGACATATAGTGCTTTGTATGGCTTATAGGGATTATCAGTGTTATTAGCTTATGACTATTGACATATAGTGCTTTGAATGGGTTATAGGGATTATCAGTGTTATTAGCTTATGACTATTGACATATAGTGCTTTGTATGGTTTATAGGGATTATCAGTGTTATTAGCTTAGGACTATTGACATATAGTGCTTTGTATGGTTTATAGGGATTATCAGTGTTATTAGCTTAGGACTATTGACATATAGTGCTTTGTATGGTTTATAGTGATTATCAGTGTTATTAGCTTACGACTATTGACATATAGTGCTTTGTATGGTTTATAGGGATTATCAGTGTTATTAGCTTAGGACTATTGACATATAGTGCTTTGTATGGCTTATAGGGATTATCAGTGTTATTAGCATAGGACTATTGACATATAGTGCTTTGTATGGCTTATAGGGATTATCAGTGTTATTAGCTTATGACTATTGACATATAGTGCTTTGTATGGGTTATAGGGATTATCAGTGTTATTAGCTTATGACTATTGACATATAGTGCATTGTATGGTTTATAGGGATTATCAGTGTTATTAGCTTACGACTATTGACATATAGTGCTTTGTATGGCTTATAGGGATTATCAGTGTTATTAGCTTATGACTATTGACATATAGTGCTTTGTATGGGTTATAGGGATTATCAGTGTTATTAGCTTACGACTATTGACATATAGTACTTTGTATGGGTTATAGGGATTATCAGTGTTATTAGCTTATGACTATTGACATATAGTGCTTTGTATGGGTTATAGGGATTATCAGTGTTATTAGCTTATTACTATTGACATATAGTGCTTTGTATGGTTTATAGGGATTATCAGTGTTATTAGCTTACGACTATTGACATATAGTGCTTTGTATGGGTTATAGGGATTATCAGTGCTATTAGCTTATGACTATTGACATATAGTGCTTTGTATGGGTTATAGGGATAATCAGTGTTATTAGCTTATGACTATTGACATATAGTGCTTTGTATGGGTTATAGGGGTTATCAGTGTTATTAGCTTATGAATATTGACATACAGTGCTTTGTATGGGTTATAGGGATTATCAGTGTTATTAGCTTATGACTATTGACATATAGTGCTTTGTATGGTTTATAGGGATTATCAGTGTTATTAGCATATGACTATTGACATATAGTGCTTTGTATGGTTTATAGGGATTATCAGTGTTATTAGCTTATGACTATTGACATATAGTGCTTTGTATGGGTTATAGGGATTATCAGTGTTATTAGCTTATGACTATTGACATATAGTGCTTTGTATGGGTTATAGGGATTATCAGTGTTATTAGCTTATGACTATTGACATATAGTGCTTTGTATGGGTTATAGGGATTATCAGTGTTATTAGCTTATGACTATTGACATATAGTGCTTTGTATTTGTTATAGGGATTATCAGTGTTATTAGCTTATGACTATTGACATATAGAGCTTTGTTTGGTTTATAGGGATTATCAGTGTTATTAGCTTATGACTATTGACATATAGTGCTTTGTATGGGTTATAGGGATTATCAGTGTTATTAGCTTATGACTATTGACATATAGAGCTTTGTATGGTTTGTAGGGATTATCAGTGTTATTAGCTTATGACTATTGACATATAGTGCTTTGTATGGTTTATAGGGATTATTAGTGTTATTAGCTTACGACTATTGACATATAGTGCTTTGTATGGCTTATAGGGATTATCAGTGTTATTAGCTTACGACTATTGACATATAGTGCTTTGTATGGGTTATAGGGATTATCAGTGTTATTAGCTTACGACTATTGACATATAGTGCTTTGTATGGGTTATAGGGATTATCAGTGTTATTAGCTTATGACTATTGACATATAGTGCTTTGTATGGGTTATAGGGATTATCAGTGTTATTAGCTTATGACTATTGACATATAGTGCTTTGTATGGGTTATAGGGATTATCAGTGTTATTAGCTTATGACTATTGACATATAGTGCTTTGTATGGCTTATAGGGATTATCAGTGTTATTAGCTTATGACTATTGACATATAGTGCTTTGAATGGGTTATAGGGATTATCAGTGTTATTAGCTTATGACTATTGACATATAGTGCTTTGTATGGTTTATAGGGATTATCAGTGTTATTAGCTTATGACTATTGACATATAGTGCTTTGTATGGGTTATAGGGATTATCAGTGTTATTAGCTTATGACTATTGACTTATAGTGCTTTGTATGGTTTATAGGGATTATCAGTGTTATTAGCTTATGACTATTGACATATAGTGCTTTGTATGGGTTATAGGGATTATCAATGTTATTAGCTTATGACTATTGACATATAGTGCTTTGTATGGGTTATAGGGATTATCAGTGTTATTAGCTTATGACTATTGACATATAGTGCTTTGAATGGGTTATAGGGATTATCAGTGTTATTAGCTTATGACTATTGACATATAGTGCTTTGTATGGTTTATAGGGATTATCAGTGTTATTAGCTTATGACTATTGACATATAGTGCTTTGTATGGGTTATAGGGATTATCAGTGTTATTAGCTTATGACTATTGACATATAGTGCTTTGTATGGGTTATAGGGATTATCAGTGTTATTAGCTTATGACTATTGACATATAGTGCTTTGTATGGGTTATAGGGATTATCAGTGTTATTAGCTTATGACTATTGACATATAGTGCTTTGTATGGGTTATAGGGATTATCAGTGTTATTAGCTTATGACTATTGACATATAGTGCTTTGTATGGGTTATAGGGATTATCAGTGTTATTAGCTTATGACTATTGACATATAGTGCTTTGTATGGGTTATAGGGATTATCAGTGTTATTAGCTTATGACTATTGACATATAGTGCTTTGTATGGGTTATAGGGATTATCAGTGTTATTAGCTTTTGACTATTGACATATAGTGCTTTGTATGGTTTATAGGGATTATCAGTGTTATTAGCTTATGACTATTGACATATAGTGCTTTGTATGGGTTATAGGGATTATCAGTGTTATTAGCTTATGACTATTGACATATAGTGCTTTGTATGGGTTATAGGGATTATCAGTGTTATTAGCTTATGACTATTGACATATAGAGCTTTGTATGGTTTGTAGGGATTATCAGTGTTATTAGCTTATGACTATTGACATATAGTGCTTTGTATGGTTAATAGGGATTATTAGTGTTATTAGCTCACGACTATTGACATATAGTGCTTTGTATGGCTTATAGGGATTATCAGTGTTAATAGCTTACGACTATTGACATATAGTGCTTTGTATGGGTTATAGGGATTATCAGTGTTATTAGCTTATGACTATTGACATATAGTGCTTTGTATGGGTTATAGGGATTATCAGTGTTAGTAGCTTATGACTATTGACATATAGAGCTTCGTATGGTTTATAGGGATTATCAGTGTTATTAGCTTGTGACTATTGACATATAGAGCTTGGTATGGTTCATAGGGATTATCAGTGTTATTAGCTTATGACTATTGACATATAGTGCTTTGTATGGGTTATAGGGATTATCAGTGTTATTAGCTTACGACTATTGACATATAGTGCTTTGTATGGTTTATAGGGATTATCAGTGTTATTAGCTTACGACTATTGACATATAGTGATTTGTATGGGTTATAGGGATTATCAGTGTTATTAGCTTATGACTATTGACATATAGTGCTTTGTATGGGTTATAGGGATTATCAGTGTTATTAGCTTATGACTATTGACATATAGAGCTTTGTTTGGTTTATAGGGATTATCAGTGTTATTAGCTTATGACTATTGACATATAGTGCTTTGTATGGGTTATAGGGATTATCAGTGTTATTAGCTTATGACTATTGACATATAGTGCTTTGTATGGGTTATAGGGATTATCAGTGTTATTAGCTTTTGACTATTGACATATAGTGCTTTGTATGGTTTATAGGGATTATCAGTGTTATTAGCTTATGACTATTGACATATAGTGCTTTGTATGGGTTATAGGGATTATCAGTGTTATTAGCTTATGACTATTGACATATAGTGCTTTGTATGGGTTATAGGGATTATCAGTGTTATTAGCTTATGACTATTGACATATAGAGCTTTGTATGGTTTGGATGGATTATCAGTGTTATTAGCTTATGACTATTGACATATAGTGCTTTGTATGGTTTATAGGGATTATTAGTGTTATTAGCTCACGACTATTGACATATAGTGCTTTGTATGGCTTATAGGGATTATCAGTGTTATTAGCTTACGACTATTGACATATAGTGCTTTGTATGGGTTAAAATGATTATCAGTGTTATTAGCTTATGACTATTGACATATAGTGCTTTGTATGGGTTATAGGGATTATCAGTGTTATTAGCTTATGACTATTGACATATAGAGCTTCGTATGGTTTATAGGGATTATCAGTGTTATTAGCTTATGACTATTGACATATAGAGCTTGGTATGGTTCATAGGGATTATCAGTGTTATTAGCTTATGACTATTGACATATAGTGCTTTGTATGGGTTATAGGGATTATCAGTGTTATTAGCTTATGACTATTGACATATAGTGCTTTGTATGGGTTATAGGGATTATCAGTGTTATTAGCTTATGACTATTGACATATAGAGCTTTGTTTGGTTTATAGGGATTATCAGTGTTATTAGCTTACGACTATTGACATATAGTACTTTGTATGGGTTATAGGGATTATCAGTGTTATTAGCTTATGACTATTGACATATAGAGCTTGGTATGGTTCATAGGGATTATCAGTGTTATTAGCTTATGACTATTGACATATAGTGCTTTGTATGGGTTATAGGGATTATCAGTGTTATTAGCTTATTACTATTGACATATAGTGCTTTGTATGGTTTATAGGGATTATCAGTGTTATTAGCTTACGACTATTGACATATAGTGCTTTGTATGGGTTATAGGGATTATCAGTGCTATTAGCTTATGACTATTGACATATAGTGCTTTGTATGGGTTATAGGGATAATCAGTGTTATTAGCTTATGACTATTGACATATAGTGCTTTGTATGGGTTATAGGGGTTATTAGCTTATGAATATTGACATACAGTGCTTTGTATGGGTTATAGGGATTATCAGTGTTATTAGCTTATGACTATTGACATATAGTGCTTTGTATGGTTTATAGGGATTATCAGTGTTATTAGCATATGACTATTGACATATAGTGCTTTGTATGGTTTATAGGGATTATCAGTGTTATTAGCTTATGACTATTGACATATAGTGCTTTGTATGGGTTATAGGGATTATCAGTGTTATTAGCTTATGACTATTGACATATAGTGCTTTGTATGGGTTATAGGGATTATCAGTGTTATTAGCTTATGACTATTGACATATAGTGCTTTGTATGGGTTATAGGGATTATCAGTGTTATTAGCTTATGACTATTGACATATAGTGCTTTGTATTTGTTATAGGGATTATCAGTGTTATTAGCTTATGACTATTGACATATAGAGCTTTGTTTGGTTTATAGGGATTATCAGTGTTATTAGCTTATGACTATTGACATATAGTGCTTTGTATGGGTTATAGGGATTATCAGTGTTATTAGCTTATGACTATTGACATATAGAGCTTTGTTTGGTTTATAGGGATTATCAGTGTTATTAGCTTACGACTATTGACATATAGTACTTTGTATGGGTTATAGGGATTATCAGTGTTATTAGCTTATGACTATTGACATATAGTGCTTTGTATGGGTTATAGGGATTATCAGTGTTATTAGCTTATTACTATTGACATATAGTGCTTTGTATGGTTTATAGGGATTATCAGTGTTATTAGCTTACGACTATTGACATATAGTGCTTTGTATGGGTTATAGGGATTATCAGTGCTATTAGCTTATGACTATTGACATATAGTGCTTTGTATGGGTTATAGGGATAATCAGTGTTATTAGCTTATGACTATTGACATATAGTGCTTTGTATGGGTTATAGGGGTTATTAGCTTATGAATATTGACATACAGTGCTTTGTATGGGTTATAGGGATTATCAGTGTTATTAGCTTATGACTATTGACATATAGTGCTTTGTATGGTTTATAGGGATTATCAGTGTTATTAGCATATGACTATTGACATATAGTGCTTTGTATGGTTTATAGGGATTATCAGTGTTATTAGCTTATGACTATTGACATATAGTGCTTTGTATGGGTTATAGGGATTATCAGTGTTATTAGCTTATGACTATTGACATATAGTGCTTTGTATGGGTTATAGGGATTATCAGTGTTATTAGCTTATGACTATTGACATATAGTGCTTTGTATGGGTTATAGGGATTATCAGTGTTATTAGCTTATGACTATTGACATATAGTGCTTTGTATTTGTTATAGGGATTATCAGTGTTATTAGCTTATGACTATTGACATATAGAGCTTTGTTTGGTTTATAGGGATTATCAGTGTTATTAGCTTATGACTATTGACATATAGTGCTTTGTATGGGTTATAGGGATTATCAGTGTTATTAGCTTATGACTATTGACATATAGAGCTTTGTATGGTTTGTAGGGATTATCAGTGTTATTAGCTTATGACTATTGACATATAGTGCTTTGTATGGTTTATAGGGATTATTAGTGTTATTAGCTTACGACTATTGACATATAGTGCTTTGTATGGGTTATAGGGATTATCAGTGTTATTAGCTTATGACTATTGACATATAGTGCTTTGTATGGGTTATAGGGATTATCAGTGTTATTAGCTTACGACTATTGACATATAGTGCTTTGTATGGGTTATAGGGATTATCAGTGTTATTAGCTTATGACTATTGACATATAGTGCTTTGTATGGGTTATAGGGATTATCAGTGTTATTAGCTTATGACTATTGACATATAGTGCTTTGTATGGGTTATAGGGATTATCAGTGTTATTAGCTTATGACTATTGACATATAGTGCTTTGTATGGCTTATAGGGATTATCAGTGTTATTAGCTTATGACTATTGACATATAGTGCTTTGAATGGGTTATAGGGATTATCAGTGTTATTAGCTTATGACTATTGACATATAGTGCTTTGTATGGTTTATAGGGATTATCAGTGTTATTAGCTTATGACTATTGACATATAGTGCTTTGTATGGGTTATAGGGATTATCAGTGTTATTAGCTTATGACTATTGACTTATAGTGCTTTGTATGGTTTATAGGGATTATCAGTGTTATTAGCTTATGACTATTGACATATAGTGCTTTGTATGGGTTATAGGGATTATCAGTGTTATTAGCTTATGACTATTGACATATAGTGCTTTGTATGGGTTATAGGGATTATCAGTGTTATTAGCTTATGACTATTGACATATAGTGCTTTGAATGGGTTATAGGGATTATCAGTGTTATTAGCTTATGACTATTGACATATAGTGCTTTGTATGGTTTATAGGGATTATCAGTGTTATTAGCTTATGACTATTGACATATAGTGCTTTGTATGGGTTATAGGGATTATCAGTGTTATTAGCTTATGACTATTGACATATAGTGCTTTGTATGGGTTATAGGGATTATCAGTGTTATTAGCTTATGACTATTGACATATAGTGCTTTGTATGGGTTATAGGGATTATCAGTGTTATTAGCTTATGACTATTGACATATAGTGCTTTGTATGGGTTATAGGGATTATCAGTGTTATTAGCTTATGACTATTGACATATAGTGCTTTGTATGGGTTATAGGGATTATCAGTGTTATTAGCTTATGACTATTGACATATAGTGCTTTGTATGGGTTATAGGGATTATCAGTGTTATTAGCTTATGACTATTGACATATAGTGCTTTGTATGGGTTATAGGGATTATCAGTGTTATTAGCTTATGACTATTGACATATAGTGCTTTGTATGGGTTATAGGGATTATCAGTGTTATTAGCTTATGACTATTGACATATAGAGCTTTGTTTGGTTTATAGGGATTATCAGTGTTATTAGCTTATGACTATTGACATATAGTGCTTTGTATGGGTTATAGGGATTATCAGTGTTATTAGCTTATGACTATTGACATATAGTGCTTTGTATGGGTTATAGGGATTATCAGTGTTATTAGCTTTTGACTATTGACATATAGTGCTTTGTATGGTTTATAGGGATTATCAGTGTTATTAGCTTATGACTATTGACATATAGTGCTTTGTATGGGTTATAGGGATTATCAGTGTTATTAGCTTATGACTATTGACATATAGTGCTTTGTATGGGTTATAGGGATTATCAGTGTTATTAGCTTATGACTATTGACATATAGAGCTTTGTATGGTTTGTAGGGATTATCAGTGTTATTAGCTTATGACTATTGACATATAGTGCTTTGTATGGTTTATAGGGATTATTAGTGTTATTAGCTCACGACTATTGACATATAGTGCTTTGTATGGCTTATAGGGATTATCAGTGTTAATAGCTTACGACTATTGACATATAGTGCTTTGTATGGGTTATAGGGATTATCAGTGTTATTAGCTTATGACTATTGACATATAGTGCTTTGTATGGGTTATAGGGATTATCAGTGTTAGTAGCTTATGACTATTGACATATAGAGCTTCGTATGGTTTATAGGGATTATCAGTGTTATTAGCTTATGACTATTGACATATAGAGCTTGGTATGGTTCATAGGGATTATCAGTGTTATTAGCTTATGACTATTGACATATAGTGCTTTGTATGGGTTATAGGGATTATCAGTGTTATTAGCTTACGACTATTGACATATAGTGCTTTGTATGGTTTATAGGGATTATCAGTGTTATTAGCTTACGACTATTGACATATAGTGATTTGTATGGGTTATAGGGATTATCAGTGTTATTAGCTTATGACTATTGACATATAGTGCTTTGTATGGGTTATAGGGATTATCAGTGTTATTAGCTTATGACTATTGACATATAGAGCTTTGTTTGGTTTATAGGGATTATCAGTGTTATTAGCTTATGACTATTGACATATAGTGCTTTGTATGGGTTATAGGGATTATCAGTGTTATTAGCTTATGACTATTGACATATAGTGCTTTGTATGGGTTATAGGGATTATCAGTGTTATTAGCTTTTGACTATTGACATATAGTGCTTTGTATGGTTTATAGGGATTATCAGTGTTATTAGCTTATGACTATTGACATATAGTGCTTTGTATGGGTTATAGGGATTATCAGTGTTATTAGCTTATGACTATTGACATATAGTGCTTTGTATGGGTTATAGGGATTATCAGTGTTATTAGCTTATGACTATTGACATATAGAGCTTTGTATGGTTTGGATGGATTATCAGTGTTATTAGCTTATGACTATTGACATATAGTGCTTTGTATGGTTTATAGGGATTATTAGTGTTATTAGCTCACGACTATTGACATATAGTGCTTTGTATGGCTTATAGGGATTATCAGTGTTATTAGCTTACGACTATTGACATATAGTGCTTTGTATGGGTTATAATGATTATCAGTGTTATTAGCTTATGACTATTGACATATAGTGCTTTGTATGGGTTATAGGGATTATCAGTGTTATTAGCTTATGACTATTGACATATAGAGCTTCGTATGGTTTATAGGGATTATCAGTGTTATTAGCTTATGACTATTGACATATAGAGCTTGGTATGGTTCATAGGGATTATCAGTGTTATTAGCTTATGACTATTGACATATAGTGCTTTGTATGGGTTATAGGGATTATCAGTGTTATTAGCTTACGACTATTGACATATAGTGCTTTGTATGGTTTATAGGGATTATCAGTGTTATTAGCTTACGACTATTGACATATAGTGATTTGTATGGTTTATAGGGATTATCAGTGTTATTAGCTTACGACTATTGACATATAGTGATTTGTATGGTTTATAGGGATTATCAGTGTTATTAGCTTAGGACTATTGACATATAGTGCTTTGTATGGGTTATAGGGATTATCAGTGTTATTAGCTTATGACTATTGACATATAGTGCTTTGTATGGCTTATAGGGATTATATGTGTTATTAGCTTATGACTATTGACATATAGTGCTTTGTATGGGTTATAGGGATTATCAGTGTTATTAGCTTATGACTATTGACATATAGTGCTTTGTATGGTTTATTGAGATTATCAGTGTTATTAGCTTATGACTATTGACATATAGTGCTTTGTATGGTTTATAGGGATTATTAGTGTTATTAGCTTACGACTATTGACATATAGTGCTTTGTATGGCTTATAGGGATTATCAGTGTTATTAGCTTACGACTATTGACATATAGTGCTTTGTATGGGTTATAGGGATTATCAGTGTTATTAGCTTATGACTATTGACATATAGTGCTTTGTATGGCTTATAGGGATTATCAGTGTTATTAGCTTATGACTAATGACATATAGTGCTTTGAATGGGTTATAGGGATTATCAGTGTTATTAGCTTATGACTATTGACATATAGTGCTTTGTATGGTTTATAGGGATTATCAGTGTTATTAGCTTATGACTATTGACATATAGTGCTTTGTATGGGTTATAGGGATTATCAGTGTTATTAGCTTATGACTATTGACTTATAGTGCTTTGTATGGTTTATAGGGATTATCAGTGTTATTAGCTTATGACTATTGACATATAGTGCTTTGTATGGGTTATAGGGATTATCAGTGTTATTAGCTTATGACTATTGACATATAGTGCTTTGTATGGGTTATAGGGATTATCAGTGTTATTAGCTTATGACTATTGACATATAGTGCTTTGAATGGGTTATAGGGATTATCAGTGTTATTAGCTTATGACTATTGACATATAGTGCTTTGTATGGTTTATAGGGATTATCAGTGTTTTTAGCTTATGACTATAGACATATAGTGCTTTGTATGGGTTATAGGGATTATCAGTGTTATTAGCTTATGACTATTGACATATAGTGCTTTGTATGGGTTATAGGGATTATCAGTGTTATTAGCTTATGACTATTGACATATAGAGCTTTGTATGGTTTGGATGGATTATCAGTGTTATTAGCTTATGACTATTGACATATAGTGCTTTGTATGGTTTATAGGGATTATTAGTGTTATTAGCTCACGACTATTGACATATAGTGCTTTGTATGGCTTATAGGGATTATCAGTGTTATTAGCTTACGACTATTGACATATAGTGCTTTGTATGGGTTATAATGATTATCAGTGTTATTAGCTTATGACTATTGACATATAGTGCTTTGTATGGGTTATAGGGATTATCAGTGTTATTAGCTTATGACTATTGACATATAGAGCTTCGTATGGTTTATAGGGATTATCAGTGTTATTAGCTTATGACTATTGACATATAGAGCTTGGTATGGTTCATAGGGATTATCAGTGTTATTAGCTTATGACTATTGACATATAGTGCTTTGTATGGGTTATAGGGATTATCAGTGTTATTAGCTTACGACTATTGACATATAGTGCTTTGTATGGTTTATAGGGATTATCAGTGTTATTAGCTTACGACTATTGACATATAGTGATTTGTATGGTTTATAGGGATTATCAGTGTTATTAGCTTACGACTATTGACATATAGTGATTTGTATGGTTTATAGGGATTATCAGTGTTATTAGCTTAGGACTATTGACATATAGTGCTTTGTATGGGTTATAGGGATTATCAGTGTTATTAGCTTATGACTATTGACATATAGTGCTTTGTATGGCTTATAGGGATTATCAGTGTTATTAGCTTATGACTATTGACATATAGTGCTTTGTATGGGTTATAGGGATTATCAGTGTTATTAGCTTATGACTATTGACATATAGTGCTTTGTATGGTTTATAGGGATTATTTGTGTTATTAGCTTACGACTATTGACATATAGTGCTTTGTATGGCTTATAGGGATTATCAGTGTTATTAACTTACGACTATTGACATATAGTGCTTTGTATGGGTTATAGGGATTATCAGTGTTATTTGCTTATGACTATTGACATATAGTGCTTTGTATGGCTTATAGGGATTATCAGTGTTATTAGCTTATGACTAATGACATATAGTGCTTTGAATGGGTTATAGGGATTATCAGTGTTATTAGCTTATGACTATTGACATATAGTGCTTTGTATGGTTTATAGGGATTATCAGTGTTATTAGCTTATGACTATTGACATATAGTGCTTTGTATGGGTTATAGGGATTATCAGTGTTATTAGCTTATGACTATTGACTTATAGTGCTTTGTATGGTTTATAGGGATTATCAGTGTTATTAGCTTATGACTATTGACATATAGTGCTTTGTATGGGTTATAGGGATTATCAGTGTTATTAGCTTATGACTATTGACATATAGTGCTTTGTATGGGTTATAGGGATTATCAGTGTTATTAGCTTATGACTATTGACATATAGTGCTTTGAATGGGTTATAGGGATTATCAGTGTTATTAGCTTATGACTATTGACATATAGTGCTTTGTATGGTTTATAGGGATTATCAGTGTTATTAGCTTATGACTATAGACATATAGTGCTTTGTATGGGTTATAGGGATTATCAGTGTTATTAGCTTATGACTATTGACATATAGTACTTTGTATGGGTTATAGGGATTATCAGTGTTATTAGCTTATGACTATTGACATATAGTGCTTTGTATGGGTTATAGGGATTATCAGTGTTATTAGCTTATGACTATTGACATATAGTGCTTTGTATGGGTTATAGGGATTATCAGTGTTATTAGCTTATGACTATTGACATATAGTGCTTTGTATGGGTTATAGGGATTATCAGTGTTATTAGCTTATGACTATTGACATATAGTGCTTTGTTTGGGTTATAGGGATTATCAGTGTTATTAGCTTATGACTATTGACATATAGTGCTTTGTATGGGTTATAGGGATTATCAGTGTTATTAGCTTATGACTATTGACATATAGAGCTTTGTTTGGTTTATAGGGATTATCAGTGTTATTAGCTTATGACTATTGACATATAGTGCTTTGTATGGGTTATAGGGATTATCAGTGTTATTAGCTTATGACTATTGACATATAGTGCTTTGTATGGGTTATAGGGATTATCAGTGTTATTAGCTTTTGACTATTGACATATAGTGCTTTGTATGGTTTATAGGGATTATCAGTGTTATTAGCTTATGACTATTGACATATAGTGCTTTGTATGGGTTATAGGGATTATCAGTGTTATTAGCTTATGACTATTGACATATAGTGCTTTGTATGGTTTATAGGGATTATCAGTGTTATTAGCTTATGACTATTGACATATAGAGCTTTGTATGGTTTGTAGGGATTATCAGTGTTATTAGCTTATGACTATTGACATATAGTGCTTTGTATGGTTTATAGGGATTATAAGTGTTATTAGCTCACGACTATTGACATATAGTGCTTTGTATGGCTTATAGGGATTATCAGTGTTAATAGCTTACGACTATTGACATATAGTGCTTTGTATGGGTTATAGGGATTATCAGTGTTATTAGCTTATGACTATTGACATATAGTGCTTTGTATGGGTTATAGGGATTATCAGTGTTAGTAGCTTATGACTATTGACATATAGAGCTTCGTATGGTTTATAGGGATTATCAGTGTTATTAGCTTATGACTATTGACATATAGAGCTTGGTATGGTTCATAGGGATTATCAGTGTTATTAGCTTATGACTATTGACATATAGTGCTTTGTATGGGTTATAGGGATTATCAGTGTTATTAGCTTACGACTATTGACATATAGTGCTTTGTATGGTTTATAGGGATTATCAGTGTTATTAGCTTACGACTATTGACATATAGTGATTTGTATGGGTTATAGGGATTATCAGTGTTATTAGCTTATGACTATTGACATATAGTGCTTTGTATGGGTTATAGGGATTATCAGTGTTATTAGCTTATGACTATTGACATATAGTGCTTTGTATGGGTTATAGGGATTATCAGTGTTATTAGCTTATGACTATTGACATATAGTGCTTTATATGGGTTATAGGGATTATCAGTGTTATTAGCTTTTGACTATTGACATATAGTGCTTTGTATGGTTTATAGGGATTATCAGTGTTATTAGCTTATGACTATTGACATATAGTGCTTTGTATGGGTTATAGGGATTATCAGTGTTATTAGCTTATGACTATTGACATATAGTGCTTTGTATGGGTTATAGGGATTATCAGTGTTATTAGCTTATGACTATTGACATATAGAGCTTTGTATGGTTTGGATGGATTATCAGTGTTATTAGCTTATGACTATTGACATATAGTGCTTTGTATGGTTTATAGGGATTATTAGTGTTATTAGCTCACGACTATTGACATATAGTGCTTTGTATGGCTTATAGGGATTATCAGTGTTATTAGCTTACGACTATTGACATATAGTGCTTTGTATGGGTTATAATGATTATCAGTGTTATTAGCTTTTGACTATTGACATATAGTGCTTTGTATGGCTTATAGTGATTATCAGTGTTATTAGCTTATGACTATTGACATATAGTGCTTTGTATGGGTTATAGGGATTATCAGTGTTATTAGCTTATGACTATTGACATATAGAGCTTCGTATGGTTTATAGGGATTATCAGTGTTATTAGCTTATGACTATTGACATATAGAGCTTGGTATGGTTCATAGGGATTATCAGTGTTATTAGCTTATGACTATTGACATATAGTGCTTTGTATGGGTTATAGGGATTATCAGTGTTATTAGCTTACGACTATTGACATATAGTGCTTTGTATGGTTTATAGGGATTATCAGTGTTATTAGCTTACGACTATTGACATATAGTGATTTGTATGGTTTATAGGGATTATCAGTGTTATTAGCTTACGACTATTGACATATAGTGATTTGTATGGTTTATAGGGATTATCAGTGTTATTAGCTTAGGACTATTGACATATAGTGCTTTGTATGGGTTATAGGGATTATCAGTGTTATTAGCTTATGACTATTGACATATAGTGCTTTGTATGGCTTATAGGGATTATCAGTGTTATTAGCTTATGACTATTGACATATAGTGCTTTGTATGGGTTATAGGGATTATCAGTGTTATTAGCTTATGACTATTGACATATAGTGCTTTGTATGGTTTATAGAGATTATCAGTGTTATTAGCTTATGACTATTGACATATAGTGCTTTGTATGGGTTATAGGGATTATCAGTGTTATTAGCTTATGACTATTGACATATAGTGCTTTGTATGGTTTATAGGGATTATCAGTGTTATTAGCTTATGACTATTGACATATAGTGCTTTGTATGGTTTATAGGGATTATCAGTGTTATTAGCTTATGACTATTGACATATAGTGCTTTGTATGGGTTATAGGGATTATCAGTGTTATTAGCTTATGACTATTGACATATAGTGCTTTGTATGGGTTATAGGGATTATCAGTGTTATTAGCTTATGACTATTGACATATAGTGCTTTTTATGGGTTATAGGGATTATCAGTGTTATTAGCTTATGACTATTGACATATAGTGCTTTGTATGGGTTATAGGGATTATCAGTGTTATTAGCTTATGACTATTGACATATAGTGCTTTGTATGGTTTATAGGGATTATCAGTGTTATTAGCTTATGACTATTGACATATAGTGCTTTGTATGGGTTATAGGGATTATCAGTGTTATTAGCTTATGACTATTGACATATAGTGCTTTGTATGGGTTATAGGGATTATCAGTGTTATTAGCTTATGACTATTGACATATAGTGCTTTGTATGGGTTATAGGGATTATCAGTGTTATTAGCTTATGACTATTGACATATAGTGCTTTGTATGGGTTATAGGGATTATCAGTGTTATTAGCTTATGACTATTGACATATAGTGCTTTGTATGGGTTATAGGGATTATCAGTGTTATTAGCTTATGACTATTGACATATAGTGCTTTGTATGGGTTATAGGGATTATCAGTGTTATTAGCTTATGACTATTGACATATAGTGCTTTGTATGGGTTATAGGGATTATCAGTGTTATTAGCTTATGACTATTGACATATAGTGCTTTGTATGGGTTATAGGGATTATCAGTGTTATTAGCTTATGACTATTGACATATAGAGCTTTGTTTGGTTTATAGGGATTATCAGTGTTATTAGCTTATGACTATTGACATATAGTGCTTTGTATGGGTTATAGGGATTATCAGTGTTATTAGCTTATGACTATTGACATATAGTGCTTTGTATGGGTTATAGGGATTATCAGTGTTATTAGCTTTTGACTATTGACATATAGTGCTTTGTATGGTTTATAGGGATTATCAGTGTTATTAGCTTATGACTATTGACATATAGTGCTTTGTATGGGTTATAGGGATTATCAGTGTTATTAGCTTATGACTATTGACATATAGTGCTTTGTATGGGTTATAGGGATTATCAGTGTTATTAGCTTATGACTATTGACATATAGAGCTTTGTATGGTTTGTAGGGATTATCAGTGTTATTAGCTTATGACTATTGACATATAGTGCTTTGTATGGTTTATAGGGATTATTAGTGTTATTAGCTCACGACTATTGACATATAGTGCTTTGTATGGCTTATAGGGATTATCAGTGTTAATAGCTTACGACTATTGACATATAGTGCTTTGTATGGGTTATAGGGATTATCAGTGTTATTAGCTTATGACTATTGACATATAGTGCTTTGTATGGGTTATAGGGATTATCAGTGTTAGTAGCTTATGACTATTGACATATAGAGCTTCGTATGGTTTATAGGGATTATCAGTGTTATTAGCTTATGACTATTGACATATAGAGCTTGGTATGGTTCATAGGGATTATCAGTGTTATTAGCTTATGACTATTGACATATAGTGCTTTGTATGGGTTATAGGGATTATCAGTGTTATTAGCTTACGACTATTGACATATAGTGCTTTGTATGGTTTATAGGGATTATCAGTGTTATTAGCTTACGACTATTGACATATAGTGATTTGTATGGGTTATAGGGATTATCAGTGTTATTAGCTTATGACTATTGACATATAGTGCTTTGTATGGGTTATAGGGATTATCAGTGTTATTAGCTTATGACTATTGACATATAGAGCTTTGTTTGGTTTATAGGGATTATCAGTGTTATTAGCTTATGACTATTGACATATAGTGCTTTGTATGGGTTATAGGGATTATCAGTGTTATTAGCTTATGACTATTGACATATAGTGCTTTGTATGGGTTATAGGGATTATCAGTGTTATTAGCTTTTGACTATTGACATATAGTGCTTTGTATGGTTTATAGGGATTATCAGTGTTATTAGCTTATGACTATTGACATATAGTGCTTTGTATGGGTTATAGGGATTATCAGTGTTATTAGCTTATGACTATTGACATATAGTGCTTTGTATGGGTTATAGGGATTATCAGTGTTATTAGCTTATGACTATTGACATATAGAGCTTCGTATGGTTTATAGGGATTATCAGTGTTATTAGCTTATGACTATTGACATATAGAGCTTGGTATGGTTCATAGGGATTATCAGTGTTATTAGCTTATGACTATTGACATATAGTGCTTTGTATGGGTTATAGGGATTATCAGTGTTATTAGCTTACGACTATTGACATATAGTGCTTTGTATGGTTTATAGGGATTATCAGTGTTATTAGCTTACGACTATTGACATATAGTGATTTGTATGGTTTATAGGGATTATCAGTGTTATTAGCTTACGACTATTGACATATAGTGATTTGTATGGTTTATAGGGATTATCAGTGTTATTAGCTTAGGACTATTGACATATAGTGCTTTGTATGGGTTATAGGGATTATCAGTGTTATTAGCTTATGACTATTGACATATAGTGCTTTGTATGGCTTATAGGGATTATCAGTGTTATTAGCTTATGACTATTGACATATAGTGCTTTGTATGGGTTATAGGGATTATCAGTGTTATTAGCTTATGACTATTGACATATAGTGCTTTGTATGGTTTATAGAGATTATCAGTGTTATTAGCTTATGACTATTGACATATAGTGCTTTGTATGGTTTATAGGGATTATTAGTGTTATTAGCTTACGACTATTGACATATAGTGCTTTGTATGGCTTATAGGGATTATCAGTGTTATTAGCTTACGACTATTGACATATAGTGCTTTGTTTGGGTTATAGGGATTATCAGTGTTATTTGCTTATGACTATTGACATATAGTGCTTTGTATGGCTTATAGGGATTATCAGTGTTATTAGCTTATGACTAATGACATATAGTGCTTTGAATGGGTTATAGGGATTATCAGTGTTATTAGCTTATGACTATTGACATATAGTGCTTTGTATGGTTTATAGGGATTATCAGTGTTATTAGCTTATGACTATTGACATATAGTGCTTTGTATGGGTTATAGGGATTATCAGTGTTATTAGCTTATGACTATTGACTTATAGTGCTTTGTATGGTTTATAGGGATTATCAGTGTTATTAGCTTATGACTATTGACATATAGTGCTTTGTATGGGTTATAGGGATTATCAGTGTTATTAGCTTATGACTATTGACATATAGTGCTTTGTATGGGTTATAGGGATTATCAGTGTTATTAGCTTATGACTATTGACATATAGTGCTTTGAATGGGTTATAGGGATTATCAGTGTTATTAGCTTATGACTATTGACATATAGTGCTTTGTATGGTTTATAGGGATTATCAGTGTTATTAGCTTATGACTATAGACATATAGTGCTTTGTATGGGTTATAGGGATTATCAGTGTTATTAGCTTATGACTATTGACATATAGTGCTTTGTATGGGTTATAGGGATTATCAGTGTTATTAGCTTATGACTATTGACATATAGTGCTTTGTATGGGTTATAGGGATTATCAGTGTTATTAGCTTATGACTATTGACATATAGTGCTTTGTATGGGTTATAGGGATTATCAGTGTTATTAGCTTATGACTATTGACATATAGTGCTTTGTATGGGTTATAGGGATTATCAGTGTTATTAGCTTATGACTATTGACATATAGTGCTTTGTATGGGTTATAGGGATTATCAGTGTTATTAGCTTATGACTATTGACATATAGTGCTTTGTATGGGTTATAGGGATTATCAGTGTTATTAGCTTATGACTATTGACATATAGAGCTTTGTTTGGTTTATAGGGATTATCAGTGTTATTAGCTTATGACTATTGACATATAGTGCTTTGTATGGGTTATAGGGATTATCAGTGTTATTAGCTTATGACTATTGACATATAGTGCTTTGTATGGGTTATAGGGATTATCAGTGTTATTAGCTTTTGACTATTGACATATAGTGCTTTGTATGGTTTATAGGGATTATCAGTGTTATTAGCTTATGACTATTGACATATAGTGCTTTGTATGGGTTATAGGGATTATCAGTGTTATTAGCTTATGACTATTGACATATAGTGCTTTGTATGGTTTATAGGGATTATCAGTGTTATTAGCTTATGACTATTGACATATAGAGCTTTGTATGGTTTGTAGGGATTATCAGTGTTATTAGCTTATGACTATTGACATATAGTGCTTTGTATGGTTTATAGGGATTATAAGTGTTATTAGCTCACGACTATTGACATATAGTGCTTTGTATGGCTTATAGGGATTATCAGTGTTAATAGCTTACGACTATTGACATATAGTGCTTTGTATGGGTTATAGGGATTATCAGTGTTATTAGCTTATGACTATTGACATATAGTGCTTTGTATGGGTTATAGGGATTATCAGTGTTAGTAGCTTATGACTATTGACATATAGAGCTTCGTATGGTTTATAGGGATTATCAGTGTTATTAGCTTATGACTATTGACATATAGAGCTTGGTATGGTTCATAGGGATTATCAGTGTTATTAGCTTATGACTATTGACATATAGTGCTTTGTATGGGTTATAGGGATTATCAGTGTTATTAGCTTACGACTATTGACATATAGTGCTTTGTATGGTTTATAGGGATTATCAGTGTTATTAGCTTACGACTATTGACATATAGTGATTTGTATGGGTTATAGGGATTATCAGTGTTATTTGCTTATGACTATTGACATATAGTGCTTTGTATGGGTTATAGGGATTATCAGTGTTATTAGCTTATGACTATTGACATATAGAGCTTTGTTTGGTTTATAGGGATTATCAGTGTTATTAGCTTATGACTATTGACATATAGTGCTTTGTATGGGTTATAGGGATTATCAGTGTTATTAGCTTATGACTATTGACATATAGTGCTTTGTATGGGTTATAGGGATTATCAGTGTTATTAGCTTTTGACTATTGACATATAGTGCTTTGTATGGTTTATAGGGATTATCAGTGTTATTAGCTTATGACTATTGACATATAGTGCTTTGTATGGGTTATAGGGATTATCAGTGTTATTAGCTTATGACTATTGACATATAGTGCTTTGTATGGGTTATAGGGATTATCAGTGTTATTAGCTTATGACTATTGACATATAGAGCTTTGTTTGGTTTATAGGGATTATCAGTGTTATTAGCTTATGACTATTGAAATATAGTGCTTTGTATGGGTTATAGGGATTATCAGTGTTATTAGCTTATGACTATTGACATATAGTGCTTCGTATGGTTTATAGGGATTATCAGTGTTATTAGCTTATGACTATTGACATATAGTGCTTTGTATGGTTTATAGGGATTATTAGTGTTATTAGCTCACGACTATTGACATATAGTGCTTTGTATGGCTTATAGGGATTATTAGTGTTATTAGCTCACGACTATTGACATATAGTGCTTTGTATGGCTTATAGGGATTATCAGTGTTATTAGCTTACGACTATTGACATATAGTGCTTTGTATGGGTTATAATGATTATCAGTGTTAGTAGCTTATGACTATTGACATATAGAGCTTCGTATGGTTTATAGGGATTATCAGTGTTATTAGCTTTTGACTATTGACATATAGTGCTTTGTATGGTTTATAGGGATTATCAGTGTTATTAGCTTATGACTATTGACATATAGTGCTTTGTATGGGTTATAGGGATTATCAGTGTTATTAGCTTATGACTATTGACATATAGTGCTTTGTATGGGTTATAGGGATTATCAGTGTTATTAGCTTATGACTATTGACATATAGAGCTTTGTTTGGTTTATAGGGATTATCAGTGTTATTAGCTTATGACTATTGACATATAGTGCTTTGTATGGGTTATAGGGATTATCAGTGTTATTAGCTTATGACTATTGACATATAGAGCTTTGTATGGTTTGGATGGATTATCAGTGTTATTAGCTTATGACTATTGACATATAGTGCTTTGTATGGTTTATAGGGATTATTAGTGTTATTAGCTCACGACTATTGACATATAGTGCTTTGTATGGCTTATAGGGATTATCAGTGTTATTAGCTTACGACTATTGACATATAGTGCTTTGTATGGGTTATAATGATTATCAGTGTTATTAGCTTATGACTATTGACATATAGTGCTTTGTATGGGTTATAGGGATTATCAGTGTTATTAGCTTATGACTATTGACATATAGAGCTTCGTATGGTTTATAGGGATTATCAGTGTTATTAGCTTATGACTATTGACATATAGAGCTTGGTATGGTTCATAGGGATTATCAGTGTTATTAGCTTATGACTATTGACATATAGTGCTTTGTATGGGTTATAGGGATTATCAGTGTTATTAGCTTACGACTATTGACATATAGTGCTTTGTATGGTTTATAGGGATTATCAGTGTTATTAGCTTACGACTATTGACATATAGTGATTTGTATGGTTTATAGGGATTATCAGTGTTATTAGCTTACGACTATTGACATATAGTGATTTGTATGGTTTATAGGGATTATCAGTGTTATTAGCTTAGGACTATTGACATATAGTGCTTTGTATGGGTTATAGGGATTATCAGTGTTATTAGCTTATGACTATTGACATATAGTGCTTTGTATGGCTTATAGGGATTATCAGTGTTATTAGCTTATGACTATTGACATATAGTGCTTTGTATGGGTTATAGGGATTATCAGTGTTATTAGCTTATGACTATTGACATATAGTGCTTTGTATGGTTTATAGGGATTATTTGTGTTATTAGCTTACGACTATTGACATATAGTGCTTTGTATGGCTTATAGGGATTATCAGTGTTATTAACTTACGACTATTGACATATAGTGCTTTGTATGGGTTATAGGGATTATCAGTGTTATTTGCTTATGACTATTGACATATAGTGCTTTGTATGGCTTATAGGGATTATCAGTGTTATTAGCTTATGACTAATGACATATAGTGCTTTGAATGGGTTATAGGGATTATCAGTGTTATTAGCTTATGACTATTGACATATAGTGCTTTGTATGGTTTATAGGGATTATCAGTGTTATTAGCTTATGACTATTGACATATAGTGCTTTGTATGGGTTATAGGGATTATCAGTGTTATTAGCTTATGACTATTGACATATAGAGCTTTGTATGGCTTATAGGGATTATCAGTGTTAATAGCTTACGACTATTGACATATAGTGCTTTGTATGGGTTATAGGGATTATCAGTGTTATTAGCTTATGACTATTGACATATAGTGCTTTGTATGGGTTATAGGGATTATCAGTGTTAGTAGCTTATGACTATTGACATATAGAGCTTCGTATGGTTTATAGGGATTATCAGTGTTATTAGCTTATGACTATTGACATATAGAGCTTGGTATGGTTCATAGGGATTATCAGTGTTATTAGCTTATGACTATTGACATATAGTGCTTTGTATGGGTTATAGGGATTATCAGTGTTATTAGCTTACGACTATTGACATATAGTGCTTTGTATGGTTTATAGGGATTATCAGTGTTATTAGCTTACGACTATTGACATATAGTGATTTGTATGGGTTATAGGGATTATCAGTGTTATTAGCTTATGACTATTGACATATAGTGCTTTGTATGGGTTATAGGGATTATCAGTGTTATTAGCTTATGACTATTGACATATAGAGCTTTGTTTGGTTTATAGGGATTATCAGTGTTATTAGCTTATGACTATTGACATATAGTGCTTTGTATGGGTTATAGGGATTATCAGTGTTATTAGCTTATGACTATTGACATATAGTGCTTTGTATGGGTTATAGGGATTATCAGTGTTATTAGCTTTTGACTATTGACATATAGTGCTTTGTATGGTTTATAGGGATTATCAGTGTTATTAGCTTATGACTATTGACATATAGTGCTTTGTATGGGTTATAGGGATTATCAGTGTTATTAGCTTATGACTATTGACATATAGTGCTTTGTATGGGTTATAGGGATTATCAGTGTTATTAGCTTATGACTATTGACATATAGAGCTTCGTATGGTTTATAGGGATTATCAGTGTTATTAGCTTATGACTATTGACATATAGAGCTTGGTATGGTTCATAGGGATTATCAGTGTTATTAGCTTATGACTATTGACATATAGTGCTTTGTATGGGTTATAGGGATTATCAGTGTTATTAGCTTACGACTATTGACATATAGTGCTTTGTATGGTTTATAGGGATTATCAGTGTTATTAGCTTACGACTATTGACATATAGTGATTTGTATGGTTTATAGGGATTATCAGTGTTATTAGCTTACGACTATTGACATATAGTGATTTGTATGGTTTATAGGGATTATCAGTGTTATTAGCTTAGGACTATTGACATATAGTGCTTTGTATGGGTTATAGGGATTATCAGTGTTATTAGCTTATGACTATTGACATATAGTGCTTTGTATGGCTTATAGGGATTATCAGTGTTATTAGCTTATGACTATTGACATATAGTGCTTTGTATGGGTTATAGGGATTATCAGTGTTATTAGCTTATGACTATTGACATATAGTGCTTTGTATGGTTTATAGAGATTATCAGTGTTATTAGCTTATGACTATTGACATATAGTGCTTTGTATGGTTTATAGGGATTATTAGTGTTATTAGCTTACGACTATTGACATATAGTGCTTTGTATGGCTTATAGGGATTATCAGTGTTATTAGCTTACGACTATTGACATATAGTGCTTTGTTTGGGTTATAGGGATTATCAGTGTTATTTGCTTATGACTATTGACATATAGTGCTTTGTATGGCTTATAGGGATTATCAGTGTTATTAGCTTATGACTAATGACATATAGTGCTTTGAATGGGTTATAGGGATTATCAGTGTTATTAGCTTATGACTATTGACATATAGTGCTTTGTATGGTTTATAGGGATTATCAGTGTTATTAGCTTATGACTATTGACATATAGTGCTTTGTATGGGTTATAGGGATTATCAGTGTTATTAGCTTATGACTATTGACTTATAGTGCTTTGTATGGTTTATAGGGATTATCAGTGTTATTAGCTTATGACTATTGACATATAGTGCTTTGTATGGGTTATAGGGATTATCAGTGTTATTAGCTTATGACTATTGACATATAGTGCTTTGTATGGGTTATAGGGATTATCAGTGTTATTAGCTTATGACTATTGACATATAGTGCTTTGAATGGGTTATAGGGATTATCAGTGTTATTAGCTTATGACTATTGACATATAGTGCTTTGTATGGTTTATAGGGATTATCAGTGTTATTAGCTTATGACTATAGACATATAGTGCTTTGTATGGGTTATAGGGATTATCAGTGTTATTAGCTTATGACTATTGACATATAGTGCTTTGTATGGGTTATAGGGATTATCAGTGTTATTAGCTTATGACTATTGACATATAGTGCTTTGTATGGGTTATAGGGATTATCAGTGTTATTAGCTTATGACTATTGACATATAGTGCTTTGTATGGGTTATAGGGATTATCAGTGTTATTAGCTTATGACTATTGACAT
Organism: Rhaphigaster nebulosa; assembly: GCA_948150685.1. Taxonomy (NCBI): domain Eukaryota; kingdom Metazoa; phylum Arthropoda; class Insecta; order Hemiptera; family Pentatomidae; genus Rhaphigaster; species Rhaphigaster nebulosa. The sequence continues at coordinate 187,595,080 of OX411307.1, read as the reverse complement.
ATAGTGCTTTGTATGGGTTATAGGGATTATCAGTGTTATTAGCTTATGACTATTGACATATAGTGCTTTGTATGGGTTATAGGGATTATCAGTGTTATTAGCTTATGACTATTGACATATAGTGCTTTGTATGGGTTATAGGGATTATCAGTGTTATTAGCTTATGACTATTGACATATAGAGCTTTGTTTGGTTTATAGGGATTATCAGTGTTATTAGCTTATGACTATTGACATATAGTGCTTTGTATGGGTTATAGGGATTATCAGTGTTATTAGCTTATGACTATTGACATATAGTGCTTTGTATGGGTTATAGGGATTATCAGTGTTATTAGCTTTTGACTATTGACATATAGTGCTTTGTATGGTTTATAGGGATTATCAGTGTTATTAGCTTATGACTATTGACATATAGTGCTTTGTATGGGTTATAGGGATTATCAGTGTTATTAGCTTATGACTATTGACATATAGTGCTTTGTATGGTTTATAGGGATTATCAGTGTTATTAGCTTATGACTATTGACATATAGAGCTTTGTATGGTTTGTAGGGATTATCAGTGTTATTAGCTTATGACTATTGACATATAGTGCTTTGTATGGTTTATAGGGATTATAAGTGTTATTAGCTCACGACTATTGACATATAGTGCTTTGTATGGCTTATAGGGATTATCAGTGTTAATAGCTCACGACTATTGACATATAGTGCTTTGTATGGGTTATAGGGATTATCAGTGTTATTAGCTTATGACTATTGACATATAGTGCTTTGTATGGGTTATAGGGATTATCAGTGTTAGTAGCTTATGACTATTGACATATAGAGCTTCGTATGGTTTATAGGGATTATCAGTGTTATTAGCTTATGACTATTGACATATAGAGCTTGGTATGGTTCATAGGGATTATCAGTGTTATTAGCTTATGACTATTGACATATAGTGCTTTGTATGGGTTATAGGGATTATCAGTGTTATTAGCTTACGACTATTGACATATAGTGCTTTGTATGGTTTATAGGGATTATCAGTGTTATTAGCTTACGACTATTGACATATAGTGATTTGTATGGGTTATAGGGATTATCAGTGTTATTTGCTTATGACTATTGACATATAGTGCTTTGTATGGGTTATAGGGATTATCAGTGTTATTAGCTTATGACTATTGACATATAGAGCTTTGTTTGGTTTATAGGGATTATCAGTGTTATTAGCTTATGACTATTGACATATAGTGCTTTGTATGGGTTATAGGGATTATCAGTGTTATTAGCTTATGACTATTGACATATAGTGCTTTGTATGGGTTATAGGGATTATCAGTGTTATTAGCTTTTGACTATTGACATATAGTGCTTTGTATGGTTTATAGGGATTATCAGTGTTATTAGCTTATGACTATTGACATATAGTGCTTTGTATGGGTTATAGGGATTATCAGTGTTATTAGCTTATGACTATTGACATATAGTGCTTTGTATGGGTTATAGGGATTATCAGTGTTATTAGCTTATGACTATTGACATATAGAGCTTTGTTTGGTTTATAGGGATTATCAGTGTTATTAGCTTATGACTATTGAAATATAGTGCTTTGTATGGGTTATAGGGATTATCAGTGTTATTAGCTTATGACTATTGACATATAGTGCTTCGTATGGTTTATAGGGATTATCAGTGTTATTAGCTTATGACTATTGACATATAGTGCTTTGTATGGTTTATAGGGATTATTAGTGTTATTAGCTCACGACTATTGACATATAGTGCTTTGTATGGCTTATAGGGATTATTAGTGTTATTAGCTCACGACTATTGACATATAGTGCTTTGTATGGCTTATAGGGATTATCAGTGTTATTAGCTTACGACTATTGACATATAGTGCTTTGTATGGGTTATAATGATTATCAGTGTTAGTAGCTTATGACTATTGACATATAGAGCTTCGTATGGTTTATAGGGATTATCAGTGTTATTAGCTTTTGACTATTGACATATAGTGCTTTGTATGGTTTATAGGGATTATCAGTGTTATTAGCTTATGACTATTGACATATAGTGCTTTGTATGGGTTATAGGGATTATCAGTGTTATTAGCTTATGACTATTGACATATAGTGCTTTGTATGGGTTATAGGGATTATCAGTGTTATTAGCTTATGACTATTGACATATAGAGCTTTGTTTGGTTTATAGGGATTATCAGTGTTATTAGCTTATGACTATTGACATATAGTGCTTTGTATGGGTTATAGGGATTATCAGTGTTATTAGCTTATGACTATTGACATATAGAGCTTTGTATGGTTTGGATGGATTATCAGTGTTATTAGCTTATGACTATTGACATATAGTGCTTTGTATGGTTTATAGGGATTATTAGTGTTATTAGCTCACGACTATTGACATATAGTGCTTTGTATGGCTTATAGGGATTATCAGTGTTATTAGCTTACGACTATTGACATATAGTGCTTTGTATGGGTTATAATGATTATCAGTGTTATTAGCTTATGACTATTGACATATAGTGCTTTGTATGGGTTATAGGGATTATCAGTGTTATTAGCTTATGACTATTGACATATAGAGCTTCGTATGGTTTATAGGGATTATCAGTGTTATTAGCTTATGACTATTGACATATAGAGCTTGGTATGGTTCATAGGGATTATCAGTGTTATTAGCTTATGACTATTGACATATAGTGCTTTGTATGGGTTATAGGGATTATCAGTGTTATTAGCTTACGACTATTGACATATAGTGCTTTGTATGGTTTATAGGGATTATCAGTGTTATTAGCTTACGACTATTGACATATAGTGATTTGTATGGTTTATAGGGATTATCAGTGTTATTAGCTTACGACTATTGACATATAGTGATTTGTATGGTTTATAGGGATTATCAGTGTTATTAGCTTAGGACTATTGACATATAGTGCTTTGTATGGGTTATAGGGATTATCAGTGTTATTAGCTTATGACTATTGACATATAGTGCTTTGTATGGCTTATAGGGATTATCAGTGTTATTAGCTTATGACTATTGACATATAGTGCTTTGTATGGGTTATAGGGATTATCAGTGTTATTAGCTTATGACTATTGACATATAGTGCTTTGTATGGTTTATAGGGATTATTTGTGTTATTAGCTTACGACTATTGACATATAGTGCTTTGTATGGCTTATAGGGATTATCAGTGTTATTAACTTACGACTATTGACATATAGTGCTTTGTATGGGTTATAGGGATTATCAGTGTTATTTGCTTATGACTATTGACATATAGTGCTTTGTATGGCTTATAGGGATTATCAGTGTTATTAGCTTATGACTAATGACATATAGTGCTTTGAATGGGTTATAGGGATTATCAGTGTTATTAGCTTATGACTATTGACATATAGTGCTTTGTATGGTTTATAGGGATTATCAGTGTTATTAGCTTATGACTATTGACATATAGTGCTTTGTATGGGTTATAGGGATTATCAGTGTTATTAGCTTATGACTATTGACTTATAGTGCTTTGTATGGTTTATAGGGATTATCAGTGTTATTAGCTTATGACTATTGACATATAGTGCTTTGTATGGGTTATAGGGATTATCAGTGTTATTAGCTTATGACTATTGACATATAGTGCTTTGTATGGGTTATAGGGATTATCAGTGTTATTAGCTTATGACTATTGACATATAGTGCTTTGAATGGGTTATAGGGATTATCAGTGTTATTAGCTTATGACTATTGACATATAGTGCTTTGTATGGTTTATAGGGATTATCAGTGTTATTAGCTTATGACTATAGACATATAGTGCTTTGTATGGGTTATAGGGATTATCAGTGTTATTAGCTTATGACTATTGACATATAGTACTTTGTATGGGTTATAGGGATTATCAGTGTTATTAGCTTATGACTATTGACATATAGTGCTTTGTATGGGTTATAGGGATTATCAGTGTTATTAGCTTATGACTATTGACATATAGTGCTTTGTATGGGTTATAGGGATTATCAGTGTTATTAGCTTATGACTATTGACATATAGTGCTTTGTATGGGTTATAGGGATTATCAGTGTTATTAGCTTATGACTATTGACATATAGTGCTTTGTATGGGTTATAGGGATTATCAGTGTTATTAGCTTATGACTATTGACATATAGTGCTTTGTATGGGTTATAGGGATTATCAGTGTTATTAGCTTATGACTATTGACATATAGAGCTTTGTTTGGTTTATAGGGATTATCAGTGTTATTAGCTTATGACTATTGACATATAGTGCTTTGTATGGGTTATAGGGATTATCAGTGTTATTAGCTTATGACTATTGACATATAGTGCTTTGTATGGGTTATAGGGATTATCAGTGTTATTAGCTTTTGACTATTGACATATAGTGCTTTGTATGGTTTATAGGGATTATCAGTGTTATTAGCTTATGACTATTGACATATAGTGCTTTGTATGGGTTATAGGGATTATCAGTGTTATTAGCTTATGACTATTGACATATAGTGCTTTGTATGGTTTATAGGGATTATCATTGTTATTAGCTTATGACTATTGACATATAGAGCTTTGTATGGTTTGTAGGGATTATCAGTGTTATTAGCTTATGACTATTGACATATAGTGCTTTGTATGGTTTATAGGGATTATAAGTGTTATTAGCTCACGACTATTGACATATAGTGCTTTGTATGGCTTATAGGGATTATCAGTGTTAATAGCTTACGACTATTGACATATAGTGCTTTGTATGGGTTATAGGGATTATCAGTGTTATTAGCTTATGACTATTGACATATAGTGCTTTGTATGGGTTATAGGGATTATCAGTGTTAGTAGCTTATGACTATTGACATATAGAGCTTCGTATGGTTTATAGGGATTATCAGTGTTATTAGCTTATGACTATTGACATATAGAGCTTGGTATGGTTCATAGGGATTATCAGTGTTATTAGCTTATGACTATTGACATATAGTGCTTTGTATGGGTTATAGGGATTATCAGTGTTATTAGCTTACGACTATTGACATATAGTGCTTTGTATGGTTTATAGGGATTATCAGTGTTATTAGCTTACGACTATTGACATATAGTGATTTGTATGGGTTATAGGGATTATCAGTGTTATTAGCTTATGACTATTGACATATAGTGCTTTGTATGGGTTATAGGGATTATCAGTGTTATTAGCTTATGACTATTGACATATAGTGCTTTGTATGGGTTATAGGGATTATCAGTGTTATTAGCTTATGACTATTGACATATAGTGCTTTATATGGGTTATAGGGATTATCAGTGTTATTAGCTTTTGACTATTGACATATAGTGCTTTGTATGGTTTATAGGGATTATCAGTGTTATTAGCTTATGACTATTGACATATAGTGCTTTGTATGGGTTATAGGGATTATCAGTGTTATTAGCTTATGACTATTGACATATAGTGCTTTGTATGGGTTATAGGGATTATCAGTGTTATTAGCTTATGACTATTGACATATAGAGCTTTGTATGGTTTGGATGGATTATCAGTGTTATTAGCTTATGACTATTGACATATAGTGCTTTGTATGGTTTATAGGGATTATTAGTGTTATTAGCTCACGACTATTGACATATAGTGCTTTGTATGGCTTATAGGGATTATCAGTGTTATTAGCTTACGACTATTGACATATAGTGCTTTGTATGGGTTATAATGATTATCAGTGTTATTAGCTTTTGACTATTGACATATAGTGCTTTGTATGGCTTATAGTGATTATCAGTGTTATTAGCTTATGACTATTGACATATAGTGCTTTGTATGGGTTATAGGGATTATCAGTGTTATTAGCTTATGACTATTGACATATAGAGCTTCGTATGGTTTATAGGGATTATCAGTGTTATTAGCTTATGACTATTGACATATAGAGCTTGGTATGGTTCATAGGGATTATCAGTGTTATTAGCTTATGACTATTGACATATAGTGCTTTGTATGGGTTATAGGGATTATCAGTGTTATTAGCTTACGACTATTGACATATAGTGCTTTGTATGGTTTATAGGGATTATCAGTGTTATTAGCTTACGACTATTGACATATAGTGATTTGTATGGTTTATAGGGATTATCAGTGTTATTAGCTTACGACTATTGACATATAGTGATTTGTATGGTTTATAGGGATTATCAGTGTTATTAGCTTAGGACTATTGACATATAGTGCTTTGTATGGGTTATAGGGATTATCAGTGTTATTAGCTTATGACTATTGACATATAGTGCTTTGTATGGCTTATAGGGATTATCAGTGTTATTAGCTTATGACTATTGACATATAGTGCTTTGTATGGGTTATAGGGATTATCAGTGTTATTAGCTTATGACTATTGACATATAGTGCTTTGTATGGTTTATAGAGATTATCAGTGTTATTAGCTTATGACTATTGACATATAGTGCTTTGTATGGGTTATAGGGATTATCAGTGTTATTAGCTTATGACTATTGACTTATAGTGCTTTGTATGGTTTATAGGGATTATCAGTGTTATTAGCTTATGACTATTGACATATAGTGCTTTGTATGGTTTATAGGGATTATCAGTGTTATTAGCTTATGACTATTGACATATAGTGCTTTGTATGGGTTATAGGGATTATCAGTGTTATTAGCTTATGACTATTGACATATAGTGCTTTGTATGGGTTATAGGGATTATCAGTGTTATTAGCTTATGACTATTGACATATAGTGCTTTTTATGGGTTATAGGGATTATCAGTGTTATTAGCTTATGACTATTGACATATAGTGCTTTGTATGGGTTATAGGGATTATCAGTGTTATTAGCTTATGACTATTGACATATAGTGCTTTGTATGGTTTATAGGGATTATCAGTGTTATTAGCTTATGACTATTGACATATAGTGCTTTGTATGGGTTATAGGGATTATCAGTGTTATTAGCTTATGACTATTGACATATAGTGCTTTGTATGGGTTATAGGGATTATCAGTGTTATTAGCTTATGACTATTGACATATAGTGCTTTGTATGGGTTATAGGGATTATCAGTGTTATTAGCTTATGACTATTGACATATAGTGCTTTGTATGGGTTATAGGGATTATCAGTGTTATTAGCTTATGACTATTGACATATAGTGCTTTGTATGGGTTATAGGGATTATCAGTGTTATTAGCTTATGACTATTGACATATAGTGCTTTGTATGGGTTATAGGGATTATCAGTGTTATTAGCTTATGACTATTGACATATAGTGCTTTGTATGGGTTATAGGGATTATCAGTGTTATTAGCTTATGACTATTGACATATAGTGCTTTGTATGGGTTATAGGGATTATCAGTGTTATTAGCTTATGACTATTGACATATAGAGCTTTGTTTGGTTTATAGGGATTATCAGTGTTATTAGCTTATGACTATTGACATATAGTGCTTTGTATGGGTTATAGGGATTATCAGTGTTATTAGCTTATGACTATTGACATATAGTGCTTTGTATGGGTTATAGGGATTATCAGTGTTATTAGCTTTTGACTATTGACATATAGTGCTTTGTATGGTTTATAGGGATTATCAGTGTTATTAGCTTATGACTATTGACATATAGTGCTTTGTATGGGTTATAGGGATTATCAGTGTTATTAGCTTATGACTATTGACATATAGTGCTTTGTATGGGTTATAGGGATTATCAGTGTTATTAGCTTATGACTATTGACATATAGAGCTTTGTATGGTTTGTAGGGATTATCAGTGTTATTAGCTTATGACTATTGACATATAGTGCTTTGTATGGTTTATAGGGATTATTAGTGTTATTAGCTCACGACTATTGACATATAGTGCTTTGTATGGCTTATAGGGATTATCAGTGTTAATAGCTTACGACTATTGACATATAGTGCTTTGTATGGGTTATAGGGATTATCAGTGTTATTAGCTTATGACTATTGACATATAGTGCTTTGTATGGGTTATAGGGATTATCAGTGTTAGTAGCTTATGACTATTGACATATAGAGCTTCGTATGGTTTATAGGGATTATCAGTGTTATTAGCTTATGACTATTGACATATAGAGCTTGGTATGGTTCATAGGGATTATCAGTGTTATTAGCTTATGACTATTGACATATAGTGCTTTGTATGGGTTATAGGGATTATCAGTGTTATTAGCTTACGACTATTGACATATAGTGCTTTGTATGGTTTATAGGGATTATCAGTGTTATTAGCTTACGACTATTGACATATAGTGATTTGTATGGGTTATAGGGATTATCAGTGTTATTAGCTTATGACTATTGACATATAGTGCTTTGTATGGGTTATAGGGATTATCAGTGTTATTAGCTTATGACTATTGACATATAGAGCTTTGTTTGGTTTATAGGGATTATCAGTGTTATTAGCTTATGACTATTGACATATAGTGCTTTGTATGGGTTATAGGGATTATCAGTGTTATTAGCTTATGACTATTGACATATAGTGCTTTGTATGGGTTATAGGGATTATCAGTGTTATTAGCTTTTGACTATTGACATATAGTGCTTTGTATGGTTTATAGGGATTATCAGTGTTATTAGCTTATGACTATTGACATATAGTGCTTTGTATGGGTTATAGGGATTATCAGTGTTATTAGCTTATGACTATTGACATATAGTGCTTTGTATGGGTTATAGGGATTATCAGTGTTATTAGCTTATGACTATTGACATATAGAGCTTTGTATGGTTTGGATGGATTATCAGTGTTTTTAGCTTATGACTATTGACATATAGTGCTTTGTATGGTTTATAGGGATTATTAGTGTTATTAGCTCACGACTATTGACATATAGTGCTTTGTATGGCTTATAGGGATTATCAGTGTTATTAGCTTACGACTATTGACATATAGTGCTTTGTATGGGTTATAATGATTATCAGTGTTATTAGCTTATGACTATTGACATATAGTGCTTTGTATGGGTTATAGGGATTATCAGTGTTATTAGCTTATGACTATTGACATATAGTGCTTTGTATGGGTTATAGGGATTATCAGTGTTATTAGCTTACGACTATTGACATATAGTGCTTTGTATGGTTTATAGGGATTATCAGTGTTATTAGCTTACGACTATTGACATATAGTGATTTGTATGGTTTATAGGGATTATCAGTGTTATTAGCTTACGACTATTGACATATAGTGATTTGTATGGTTTATAGGGATTATCAGTGTTATTAGCTTAGGACTATTGACATATAGTGCTTTGTATGGGTTATAGGGATTATCAGTGTTATTAGCTTATGACTATTGACATATAGTGCTTTGTATGGCTTATAGGGATTATCAGTGTTATTAGCTTATGACTATTGACATATAGTGCTTTGTATGGGTTATAGGGATTATCAGTGTTATTAGCTTATGACTATTGACATATAGTGCTTTGTATGGTTTATAGAGATTATCAGTGTTATTAGCTTATGACTATTGACATATAGTGCTTTGTATGGTTTATAGGGATTATTAGTGTTATTAGCTTACGACTATTGACATATAGTGCTTTGTATGGCTTATAGGGATTATCAGTGTTATTAGCTTACGACTATTGACATATAGTGCTTTGTTTGGGTTATAGGGATTATCAGTGTTATTTGCTTATGACTATTGACATATAGTGCTTTGTATGGCTTATAGGGATTATCAGTGTTATTAGCTTATGACTAATGACATATAGTGCTTTGAATGGGTTATAGGGATTATCAGTGTTATTAGCTTATGACTATTGACATATAGTGCTTTGTATGGTTTATAGGGATTATCAGTGTTATTAGCTTATGACTATTGACATATAGTGCTTTGTATGGGTTATAGGGATTATCAGTGTTATTAGCTTATGACTATTGACTTATAGTGCTTTGTATGGTTTATAGGGATTATCAGTGTTATTAGCTTATGACTATTGACATATAGCTCTTTGTATGGGTTATAGGGATTATCAGTGTTATTAGCTTATGACTATTGACATATAGTGCTTTGTATGGGTTATAGGGATTATCAGTGTTATTAGCTTATGACTATTGACATATAGTGCTTTGAATGGGTTATAGGGATTATCAGTGTTATTAGCTTATGACTATTGACATATAGTGCTTTGTATGGTTTATAGGGATTATCAGTGTTATTAGCTTATGACTATAGACATATAGTGCTTTGTATGGGTTATAGGGATTATCAGTGTTATTAGCTTATGACTATTGACATATAGTGCTTTGTATGGGTTATAGGGATTATCAGTGTTATTAGCTTATGACTATTGACATATAGTGCTTTGTATGGGTTATAGGGATTATCAGTGTTATTAGCTTATGACTATTGACATATAGTGCTTTGTATGGGTTATAGGGATTATCAGTGTTATTAGCTTACGACTATTGACATATAGTGCTTTGTATGGGTTATAGGGATTATCAGTGTTATTAGCTTATGACTATTGACATATAGTGCTTTGTATGGGTTATAGGGATTATCAGTGTTATTAGCTTATGACTATTGACATATAGAGCTTTGTTTGGTTTATAGGGATTATCAGTGTTATTAGCTTATGACTATTGACATATAGTGCTTTGTATGGGTTATAGGGATTATCAGTGTTATTAGCTTATGACTATTGACATATAGTGCTTTGTATGGGTTATAGGGATTATCAGTGTTATTAGCTTTTGACTATTGACATATAGTGCTTTGTATGGTTTATAGGGATTATCAGTGTTATTAGCTTATGACTATTGACATATAGTGCTTTGTATGGGTTATAGGGATTATCAGTGTTATTAGCTTATGACTATTGACATATAGTGCTTTGTATGGGTTATAGGGATTATCAGTGTTATTAGCTTATGACTATTGACATATAGAGCTTTGTATGGTTTGTAGGGATTATCAGTGTTATTAGCTTATGACTATTGACATATAGTGCTTTGTATGGTTTATAGGGATTATTAGTGTTATTAGCTCACGACTATTGACATATAGTGCTTTGTATGGCTTATAGGGATTATCAGTGTTAATAGCTTACGACTATTGACATATAGTGCTTTGTATGGGTTATAGGGATTATCAGTGTTATTAGCTTATGACTATTGACATATAGTGCTTTGTATGGGTTATAGGGATTATCAGTGTTAGTAGCTTATGACTATTGACATATAGAGCTTCGTATGGTTTATAGGGATTATCAGTGTTATTAGCTTATGACTATTGACATATAGAGCTTGGTATGGTTCATAGGGATTATCAGTGTTATTAGCTTATGACTATTGACATATAGTGCTTTGTATGGGTTATAGGGATTATCAGTGTTATTAGCTTACGACTATTGACATATAGTGCTTTGTATGGTTTATAGGGATTATCAGTGTTATTAGCTTACGACTATTGACATATAGTGATTTGTATGGGTTATAGGGATTATCAGTGTTATTAGCTTATGACTATTGACATATAGTGCTTTGTATGGGTTATAGGGATTATCAGTGTTATTAGCTTATGACTATTGACATATAGAGCTTTGTTTGGTTTATAGGGATTATCAGTGTTATTAGCTTATGACTATTGACATATAGTGCTTTGTATGGGTTATAGGGATTATCAGTGTTATTAGCTTATGACTATTGACATATAGTGCTTTGTATGGGTTATAGGGATTATCAGTGTTATTAGCTTTTGACTATTGACATATAGTGCTTTGTATGGTTTATAGGGATTATCAGTGTTATTAGCTTATGACTATTGACATATAGTGCTTTGTATGGGTTATAGGGATTATCAGTGTTATTAGCTTATGACTATTGACATATAGTGCTTTGTATGGGTTATAGGGATTATCAGTGTTATTAGCTTATGACTATTGACATATAGAGCTTTGTATGGTTTGGATGGATTATCAGTGTTTTTAGCTTATGACTATTGACATATAGTGCTTTGTATGGTTTATAGGGATTATTAGTGTTATTAGCTCACGACTATTGACATATAGTGCTTTGTATGGCTTATAGGGATTATCAGTGTTATTAGCTTACGACTATTGACATATAGTGCTTTGTATGGGTTATAATGATTATCAGTGTTATTAGCTTATGACTATTGACATATAGTGCTTTGTATGGGTTATAGGGATTATCAGTGTTATTAGCTTATGACTATTGACATATAGTGCTTTGTATGGGTTATAGGGATTATCAGTGTTATTAGCTTACGACTATTGACATATAGTGCTTTGTATGGTTTATAGGGATTATCAGTGTTATTAGCTTACGACTATTGACATATAGTGATTTGTATGGTTTATAGGGATTATCAGTGTTATTAGCTTACGACTATTGACATATAGTGATTTGTATGGTTTATAGGGATTATCAGTGTTATTAGCTTAGGACTATTGACATATAGTGCTTTGTATGGGTTATAGGGATTATCAGTGTTATTAGCTTATGACTATTGACATATAGTGCTTTGTATGGCTTATAGGGATTATCAGTGTTATTAGCTTATGACTATTGACATATAGTGCTTTGTATGGGTTATAGGGATTATCAGTGTTATTAGCTTATGACTATTGACATATAGTGCTTTGTATGGTTTATAGAGATTATCAGTGTTATTAGCTTATGACTATTGACATATAGTGCTTTGTATGGTTTATAGGGATTATTAGTGTTATTAGCTTACGACTATTGACATATAGTGCTTTGTATGGCTTATAGGGATTATCAGTGTTATTAGCTTACGACTATTGACATATAGTGCTTTGTTTGGGTTATAGGGATTATCAGTGTTATTTGCTTATGACTATTGACATATAGTGCTTTGTATGGCTTATAGGGATTATCAGTGTTATTAGCTTATGACTAATGACATATAGTGCTTTGAATGGGTTATAGGGATTATCAGTGTTATTAGCTTATGACTATTGACATATAGTGCTTTGTATGGTTTATAGGGATTATCAGTGTTATTAGCTTATGACTATTGACATATAGTGCTTTGTATGGGTTATAGGGATTATCAGTGTTATTAGCTTATGACTATTGACTTATAGTGCTTTGTATGGTTTATAGGGATTATCAGTGTTATTAGCTTATGACTATTGACATATAGCTCTTTGTATGGGTTATAGGGATTATCAGTGTTATTAGCTTATGACTATTGACATATAGTGCTTTGTATGGGTTATAGGGATTATCAGTGTTATTAGCTTATGACTATTGACATATAGTGCTTTGAATGGGTTATAGGGATTATCAGTGTTATTAGCTTATGACTATTGACATATAGTGCTTTGTATGGTTTATAGGGATTATCAGTGTTATTAGCTTATGACTATAGACATATAGTGCTTTGTATGGGTTATAGGGATTATCAGTGTTATTAGCTTATGACTATTGACATATAGTGCTTTGTATGGGTTATAGGGATTATCAGTGTTATTAGCTTATGACTATTGACATATAGTGCTTTGTATGGGTTATAGGGATTATCAGTGTTATTAGCTTATGACTATTGACATATAGTGCTTTGTATGGGTTATAGGGATTATCAGTGTTATTAGCTTATGACTATTGACATATAGTGCTTTGTATGGGTTATAGGGATTATCAGTGTTATTAGCTTATGACTATTGACATATAGTGCTTTGTATGGGTTATAGGGATTATCAGTGTTATTAGCTTATGACTATTGACATATAGTGCTTTGTATGGGTTATAGGGATTATCAGTGTTATTAGCTTATGACTATTGACATATAGAGCTTTGTTTGGTTTATAGGGATTATCAGTGTTATTAGCTTATGACTATTGACATATAGTGCTTTGTATGGGTTATAGGGATTATCAGTGTTATTAGCTTATGACTATTGACATATAGTGCTTTGTATGGGTTATAGGGATTATCAGTGTTATTAGCTTTTGACTATTGACATATAGTGCTTTGTATGGTTTATAGGGATTATCAGTGTTATTAGCTTATGACTATTGACATATAGTGCTTTGTATGGGTTATAGGGATTATCAGTGTTATTAGCTTATGACTATTGACATATAGTGCTTTGTATGGTTTATAGGGATTATCAGTGTTATTAGCTTATGACTATTGACATATAGAGCTTTGTATGGTTTGTAGGGATTATCAGTGTTATTAGCTTATGACTATTGACATATAGTGCTTTGTATGGTTTATAGGGATTATAAGTGTTATTAGCTCACGGACTATTGACATATAGTGCTTTGTATGGCTTATAGGGATTATCAGTGTTAATAGCTTACGACTATTGACATATAGTGCTTTGTATGGGTTATAGGGATTATCAGTGTTATTAGCTTATGACTATTGACATATAGTGCTTTGTATGGGTTATAGGGATTATCAGTGTTAGTAGCTTATGACTATTGACATATAGAGCTTCGTATGGTTTATAGGGATTATCAGTGTTATTAGCTTATGACTATTGACATATAGAGCTTGGTATGGTTCATAGGGATTATCAGTGTTATTAGCTTATGACTATTGACATATAGTGCTTTGTATGGGTTATAGGGATTATCAGTGTTATTAGCTTACGACTATTGACATATAGTGCTTTGTATGGTTTATAGGGATTATCAGTGTTATTAGCTTACGACTATTGACATATAGTGATTTGTATGGGTTATAGGGATTATCAGTGTTATTTGCTTATGACTATTGACATATAGTGCTTTGTATGGGTTATAGGGATTATCAGTGTTATTAGCTTATGACTATTGACATATAGAGCTTTGTTTGGTTTATAGGGATTATCAGTGTTATTAGCTTATGACTATTGACATATAGTGCTTTGTATGGGTTATAGGGATTATCAGTGTTATTAGCTTATGACTATTGACATATAGTGCTTTGTATGGGTTATAGGGATTATCAGTGTTATTAGCTTTTGACTATTGACATATAGTGCTTTGTATGGTTTATAGGGATTATCAGTGTTATTAGCTTATGACTATTGACATATAGTGCTTTGTATGGGTTATAGGGATTATCAGTGTTATTAGCTTATGACTATTGACATATAGTGCTTTGTATGGGTTATAGGGATTATCAGTGTTATTAGCTTATGACTATTGACATATAGAGCTTTGTTTGGTTTATAGGGATTATCAGTGTTATTAGCTTATGACTATTGAAATATAGTGCTTTGTATGGGTTATAGGGATTATCAGTGTTATTAGCTTATGACTATTGACATATAGTGCTTCGTATGGTTTATAGGGATTATCAGTGTTATTAGCTTATGACTATTGACATATAGTGCTTTGTATGGTTTATAGGGATTATTAGTGTTATTAGCTCACGACTATTGACATATAGTGCTTTGTATGGCTTATAGGGATTATTAGTGTTATTAGCTCACGACTATTGACATATAGTGCTTTGTATGGCTTATAGGGATTATCAGTGTTATTAGCTTACGACTATTGACATATAGTGCTTTGTATGGGTTATAATGATTATCAGTGTTAGTAGCTTATGACTATTGACATATAGAGCTTCGTATGGTTTATAGGGATTATCAGTGTTATTAGCTTTTGACTATTGACATATAGTGCTTTGTATGGTTTATAGGGATTATCAGTGTTATTAGCTTATGACTATTGACATATAGTGCTTTGTATGGGTTATAGGGATTATCAGTGTTATTAGCTTATGACTATTGACATATAGTGCTTTGTATGGGTTATAGGGATTATCAGTGTTATTAGCTTATGACTATTGACATATAGAGCTTTGTTTGGTTTATAGGGATTATCAGTGTTATTAGCTTATGACTATTGACATATAGTGCTTTGTATGGGTTATAGGGATTATCAGTGTTATTAGCTTATGACTATTGACATATAGAGCTTTGTATGGTTTGGATGGATTATCAGTGTTATTAGCTTATGACTATTGACATATAGTGCTTTGTATGGTTTATAGGGATTATTAGTGTTATTAGCTCACGACTATTGACATATAGTGCTTTGTATGGCTTATAGGGATTATCAGTGTTATTAGCTTACGACTATTGACATATAGTGCTTTGTATGGGTTATAATGATTATCAGTGTTATTAGCTTATGACTATTGACATATAGTGCTTTGTATGGGTTATAGGGATTATCAGTGTTATTAGCTTATGACTATTGACATATAGAGCTTCGTATGGTTTATAGGGATTATCAGTGTTATTAGCTTATGACTATTGACATATAGAGCTTGGTATGGTTCATAGGGATTATCAGTGTTATTAGCTTATGACTATTGACATATAGTGCTTTGTATGGGTTATAGGGATTATCAGTGTTATTAGCTTACGACTATTGACATATAGTGCTTTGTATGGTTTATAGGGATTATCAGTGTTATTAGCTTACGACTATTGACATATAGTGATTTGTATGGGTTTATAGGGATTATCAGTGTTATTAGCTTACGACTATTGACATATAGTGATTTGTATGGTTTATAGGGATTATCAGTGTTATTAGCTTAGGACTATTGACATATAGTGCTTTGTATGGGTTATAGGGATTATCAGTGTTATTAGCTTATGACTATTGACATATAGTGCTTTGTATGGCTTATAGGGATTATCAGTGTTATTAGCTTATGACTATTGACATATAGTGCTTTGTATGGGTTATAGGGATTATCAGTGTTATTAGCTTATGACTATTGACATATAGTGCTTTGTATGGTTTATAGGGATTATTTGTGTTATTAGCTTACGACTATTGACATATAGTGCTTTGTATGGCTTATAGGGATTATCAGTGTTATTAACTTACGACTATTGACATATAGTGCTTTGTATGGGTTATAGGGATTATCAGTGTTATTTGCTTATGACTATTGACATATAGTGCTTTGTATGGCTTATAGGGATTATCAGTGTTATTAGCTTATGACTAATGACATATAGTGCTTTGAATGGGTTATAGGGATTATCAGTGTTATTAGCTTATGACTATTGACATATAGTGCTTTGTATGGTTTATAGGGATTATCAGTGTTATTAGCTTATGACTATTGACATATAGTGCTTTGTATGGGTTATAGGGATTATCAGTGTTATTAGCTTATGACTATTGACTTATAGTGCTTTGTATGGTTTATAGGGATTATCAGTGTTATTAGCTTATGACTATTGACATATAGTGCTTTGTATGGGTTATAGGGATTATCAGTGTTATTAGCTTATGACTATTGACATATAGTGCTTTGTATGGGTTATAGGGATTATCAGTGTTATTAGCTTATGACTATTGACATATAGTGCTTTGAATGGGTTATAGGGATTATCAGTGTTATTAGCTTATGACTATTGACATATAGTGCTTTGTATGGTTTATAGGGATTATCAGTGTTATTAGCTTATGACTATAGACATATAGTGCTTTGTATGGGTTATAGGGATTATCAGTGTTATTAGCTTATGACTATTGACATATAGTACTTTGTATGGGTTATAGGGATTATCAGTGTTATTAGCTTATGACTATTGACATATAGTGCTTTGTATGGGTTATAGGGATTATCAGTGTTATTAGCTTATGACTATTGACATATAGTGCTTTGTATGGGTTATAGGGATTATCAGTGTTATTAGCTTATGACTATTGACATATAGTGCTTTGTATGGGTTATAGGGATTATCAGTGTTATTAGCTTATGACTATTGACATATAGTGCTTTGTATGGGTTATAGGGATTATCAGTGTTATTAGCTTATGACTATTGACATATAGTGCTTTGTATGGGTTATAGGGATTATCAGTGTTATTAGCTTATGACTATTGACATATAGAGCTTTGTTTGGTTTATAGGGATTATCAGTGTTATTAGCTTATGACTATTGACATATAGTGCTTTGTATGGGTTATAGGGATTATCAGTGTTATTAGCTTATGACTATTGACATATAGTGCTTTGTATGGGTTATAGGGATTATCAGTGTTATTAGCTTTTGACTATTGACATATAGTGCTTTGTATGGTTTATAGGGATTATCAGTGTTATTAGCTTATGACTATTGACATATAGTGCTTTGTATGGGTTATAGGGATTATCAGTGTTATTAGCTTATGACTATTGACATATAGTGCTTTGTATGGTTTATAGGGATTATCAGTGTTATTAGCTTATGACTATTGACATATAGAGCTTTGTATGGTTTGTAGGGGATTATCAGTGTTATTAGCTTATGACTATTGACATATAGTGCTTTGTATGGTTTATAGGGATTATAAGTGTTATTAGCTCACGACTATTGACATATAGTGCTTTGTATGGCTTATAGGGATTATCAGTGTTAATAGCTTACGACTATTGACATATAGTGCTTTGTATGGGTTATAGGGATTATCAGTGTTATTAGCTTATGACTATTGACATATAGTGCTTTGTATGGGTTATAGGGATTATCAGTGTTAGTAGCTTATGACTATTGACATATAGAGCTTCGTATGGTTTATAGGGATTATCAGTGTTATTAGCTTATGACTATTGACATATAGAGCTTGGTATGGTTCATAGGGATTATCAGTGTTATTAGCTTATGACTATTGACATATAGTGCTTTGTATGGGTTATAGGGATTATCAGTGTTATTAGCTTACGACTATTGACATATAGTGCTTTGTATGGTTTATAGGGATTATCAGTGTTATTAGCTTACGACTATTGACATATAGTGATTTGTATGGGTTATAGGGATTATCAGTGTTATTTGCTTATGACTATTGACATATAGTGCTTTGTATGGGTTATAGGGATTATCAGTGTTATTAGCTTATGACTATTGACATATAGAGCTTTGTTTGGTTTATAGGGATTATCAGTGTTATTAGCTTATGACTATTGACATATAGTGCTTTGTATGGGTTATAGGGATTATCAGTGTTATTAGCTTATGACTATTGACATATAGTGCTTTGTATGGGTTATAGGGATTATCAGTGTTATTAGCTTTTGACTATTGACATATAGTGCTTTGTATGGTTTATAGGGATTATCAGTGTTATTAGCTTATGACTATTGACATATAGTGCTTTGTATGGGTTATAGGGATTATCAGTGTTATTAGCTTATGACTATTGACATATAGTGCTTTGTATGGGTTATAGGGATTATCAGTGTTATTAGCTTATGACTATTGACATATAGAGCTTGTTTGGTTTATAGGGATTATCAGTGTTATTAGCTTATGACTATTGAAATATAGTGCTTTGTATGGGTTATAGGGATTATCAGTGTTATTAGCTTATGACTATTGACATATACTGCTTCGTATGGTTTATAGGGATTATCAGTGTTATTAGCTTATGACTATTGACATATAGTGCTTTGTATGGTTTATAGGGATTATCAGTGTTATTAGCTTAGGACTATTGACATATAGTGCTTTGTATGGGTTATAGGGATTATTAGTGTTATTAGCTCACGACTATTGACATATAGTGCTTTGTATGGCTTATAGGGATTATCAGTGTTATTAGCTTATGACTATTGACATATAGTGCTTTGTATGGGTTATAGGGATTATCAGTGTTATTAGCTTTTGACTATTGACATATAGTGCTTTGTATGGTTTATAGGGATTATCAGTGTTATTAGCTTATGACTATTGACATATAGTGCTTTGTATGGGTTATAGGGATTATCAGTGTTATTAGCTTATGACTATTGACATATAGTGCTTTGTATGGGTTATAGGGATTATCAGTGTTATTAGCTTATGACTATTGACATATAGAGCTTTGTTTGGTTTATAGGGATTATCAGTGTTATTAGCTTATGACTATTGAAATATAGTGCTTTGTATGGGTTATAGGGATTATCAGTGTTATTAGCTTATGACTATTGACATATACTGCTTCGTATGGTTTATAGGGATTATCAGTGTTATTAGCTTATGACTATTGACATATAGTGCTTTGTATGGTTTATAGGGATTATTAGTGTTATTAGCTCACGACTATTGACATATAGTGCTTTGTATGGCTTATAGGGATTATTAGTGTTATTAGCTCACGACTATTGACATATAGTGCTTTGTATGGCTTATAGGGATTATCAGTGTTATTAGCTTACGACTATTGACATATAGTGCTTTGTATGGGTTATAATGATTATCAGTGTTAGTAGCTTATGACTATTGACATATAGAGCTTCGTATGGTTTATAGGGATTATCAGTGTTATTAGCTTTTGACTATTGACATATAGTGCTTTGTATGGTTTATAGGGATTATCAGTGTTATTAGCTTATGACTAGTGACATATAGTGCTTTGTATGGGTTATAGGGATTATCAGTGTTATTAGCTTATGACTATTGACATATAGTGCTTTGTATGGGTTATAGGGATTATCAGTGTTATTAGCTTATGACTATTGACATATAGAGCTTTGTTTGGTTTATAGGGATTATCAGTGTTATTAGCTTATGACTATTGAAATATAGTGCTTTGTATGGGTTATAGGGATTATCAGTGTTATTAGCTTATGACTATTGACATATAGTGCTTCGTATGGTTTATAGGGATTATCAGTGTTATTAGCTCACGACTATTGACATATAGTGCTTTGTATGGCTTATAGGGATTATTAGTGTTATTAGCTCACGACTATTGACATATAGTGCTTTGTATGGCTTATAGGGATTATCAGTGTTATTAGCTTACGACTATTGACATATAGTGCTTTGTATGGGTTATAATGATTATCAGTGTTAGTAGCTTATGACTATTGACATATAGAGCTTCGTATGGTTTATAGGGATTATCAGTGTTATTAGCTTATGACTATTGACATATAGAGCTTGGTATGGTTCATAGGGATTATCAGTGTTATTAGCTTATGACTATTGACATATAGTGCTTTGTATGGGTTATAGGGATTATCAGTGTTATTAGCTTACGACTATTGACATATAGTGCTTTGTATGGTTTATAGGGATTATCAGTGTTATTAGCTTACGACTATTGACATATAGTGATTTGTATGGGTTATAGGGATTATCAGTGTTATTAGCTTATGACTATTGACATAATAGTGCTTTGTATGGGTTATAGGGATTATCAGTGTTATTAGCTTATGACTATTGACATATAGTGCTTTGTATGGGTTATAGGGATTATCAGTGTTATTAGCTTATGACTATTGACATATAGTGCTTTGTATGGTTTATAGGGATTATCAGTGTTATTAGCTTATGACTATTGACATATAGTGCTTTGTATGGGTTATAGGGATTATCAGTGTTATTAGCTTAGGACTATTGACATATAGTGCTTTGTATGGGTTATAGGGATTATCAGTGTTATTAGCTTATGACTATTGACATATAGTGCTTTGTATGGCTTATAGGGATTATCAGTGTTATTAGCTTATGACTATTGACATATAGTGCTTTGTATGGGTTTATAGGGATTATCAGTGTTATTAGCTTATGACTATTGAC
The DNA here is from genome assembly GCA_948150685.1 of Rhaphigaster nebulosa. Classification (NCBI taxonomy): domain Eukaryota; kingdom Metazoa; phylum Arthropoda; class Insecta; order Hemiptera; family Pentatomidae; genus Rhaphigaster; species Rhaphigaster nebulosa. The sequence goes on along the minus strand of OX411307.1, from coordinate 187,573,484 downwards.
ATATAGTGCTTTGTATGGTTTATAGGGATTATCAGTGTTATTAGCTTATGACTATTGACATATAGTGCTTTGTATGGGTTATAGGGATTATCAGTGTTATTAGCTTATGACTATTGACATATAGTGCTTTGTATGGTTTATAGGGATTATCAGTGTTATTAGCTTATGACTATTGACATATAGTGCTTTGTATGGTTTATAGGGATTATCAGTGTTATTAGCTTATGACTATTGACATATAGTGCTTTGTATGGGTTATAGGGATTATCAGTGTTATTAGCTTATGACTATTGACATATAGTGCTTTGTATGGGTTATAGGGATTATCAGTGTTATTAGCTTATGACTATTGACATATAGTGCTTTGTATTGGTTTATAGGGATTATCAGTGTTATTAGCTTATGACTATTGACATATAGTGCTTTGTATGGGTTATAGGGATTATCAGTGTTATTAGCTTATGACTATTGACATATAGAGCTTTGTATGGGTTATAGGGATTATCAGTGTTATTAGCTTATGACTATTGACATATAGTGCTTTGTATGGTTTATAGGGATTATCAGTGTTATTAGCTTATGACTATTGACATATAGTGCTTTGTATGGGTTATAGGGATTATCAGTGTTATTAGCTTATGACTATTGACATATAGTGCTTTGTATGGGTTATAGGGATTATCAGTGTTATTAGCTTATGACTATTGACATATAGTGCTTTGTATGGGTTATAGGGATTATCAGTGTTATTAGCTTATGACTTTTGGACATATAGTGCTTTGTATGGGTTATAGGGATTATCAGTGTTATTAGCTTATGACTATTGACATATAGTGCTTTGTATGGGTTATAGGGATTATCAGTATTATTAGCTTATGACTATTGACATTATAGGAGCTTTGTTTGGTTTATAGGGATTATCGGTGTTATTAGCTTATCTATTGACATATAGTGCTTTGTATGGGTTATAGGGATTATCAGTGTTATTAGCTTATGACTATTGACATATAGTGCTTTGTATGGGTTATAGGGATTATCAGTGTTATTAGCTTACGACTATTGACATATCGTGCTTTGTATGGTTTATAGGGATTATCAGTGTTATTAGCTTACGACTATTGACATATAGTGATTTGTATGGTTTATAGGGATTATCAGTGTTATTAGCTTAGGACTATTGACATATAGTGCTTTGTATGGGTTATAGGGATTATCAGTGTTATTAGCTTATGACTATTGACATATAGTGCTTTGTATGGCTTATAGGGATTATCAGTGTTATTAGCTTATGACTATTGACATATAGTGCTTTGTATGGGTTATAGGGATTATCAGTGTTATTAGCTTATGACTATTGACATATAGTGCTTTGTATGGTTTATAGGGATTATCAGTGTTATTAGCTTATGACTATTGACATATAGTGCTTTGTATGGGTTATAGGGATTATCAGTGTTATTAGCTTATGACTATTGACTTATAGTGCTTTGTATGGTTTATAGGGATTATCAGTGTTATTAGCTTATGACTATTGACATATAGTGCTTTGTATGGGTTATAGGGATTATCAGTGTTATTAGCTTATGACTATTGACATATAGTGCTTTGTATGGGTTATAGGGATTATCAGTGTTATTTGCTTATGACTATTGACATATAGTGCTTTGTATGGGTTATAGGGATTATCAGTGTTATTAGCTTATGACTATTGACATATAGTGCTTTGTATGGGTTATAGGGATTATCAGTGTTATTAGCTTATGACTATTGACATATAGAGCTTTATTTGGTTTATAGGGATTATCAGTGTTATTAGCTTATGACTATTGACATATAGTGCTTTGTATGGGTTATAGGGATTATCAGTGTTATTAGCTTATGACTATTGACATATAGTGCTTTGTATGGGTTAAAGGGATTATCAGTGTTATTAGCTTTTGACTATTGACATATAGTGCTTTGTATGGTTTATAGGGATTATCAGTGTTATTAGCTTATGACTATTGACATATAGTGCTTTGTATGGGTTATAGGGATTATCAGTGTTATTAGCTTATGACTATTGACATATAGTGCTTTGTATGGGTTATAGGGATTATCAGTGTTATTAGCTTATGACTATTGACATATAGTGCTTTGTATGGGTTATAGGGATTATCAGTGTTATTAGCTTATGACTATTGACATATAGTGCTTTGTATGGTTTATAGGGATTATCAGTGTTATTAGCTTATGACTATTGACATATAGTGCTTTGTATGGGTTATAGGGATTATCAGTGTTATTAGCTTATGACTATTGACATATAGTGCCTTGTATGGTTTATAGGGATTATCAGTGTTATTAGCTTATGACTATTGACATATAGTGCTTTGTATGGGTTATAGGGATTATCAGTGTTATTAGCTTATGACTATTGACATATAGTGCTTTGTATGGGTTATAGGGATTATCAGTGTTATTAGCTTATGACTTTTGACATATAGTGCTTTGTATGGGTTATAGGGATTATCAGTGTTATTAGCTTATGCCTATTGACATATAGTGCTTTGTATGGGTTATAGGGATTATCAGTGTTATTAGCTTATGACTATTGACATATAGAGCTTTGTTTGGTTTATAGGGATTATCAGTGTTATTAGCTTATGACTATTGACATATAGTGCTTTGTATGGGTTATAGGGATTATCAGTGTTATTAGCTTATGACTATTGACATATAGTGCTTTGTATGGTTTATTGGGATTATCAGTGTTATTAGCTTATGACTATTGACATATAGTGCTTTGTATGGTTTATAGGGATTATCAGGGTTTTTAGCTTATGACTATTGACATAGAGTGCTTTGTATGGGTTATAGGGATTATCAGTGTTATTAGCTTATGACTATTGACATATAGTGCTTTGTATGGGTTATAGGGATTATCAGTGTTATTAGCTTATGACTATTGACATATAGTGCTTTGTATGGGTTATAGGGATTATCAGTGTTATTAGCTTATGACTATTGACATATAGTGCTTTGTATTTGTTATAGGGATTATCAGTGTTATTAGCTTATGACTATTGACATATAGAGCTTTGTTTGGTTTATAGGGATTATCAGTGTTATTAGCTTACGACTATTGACATATCGTGCTTTGTATGGTTTATAGGGATTATCAGTGTTATTAGCTTACGACTATTGACATATAGTGATTTGTATGGTTTATAGGGATTATCAGTGTTATTAGCTTAGGACTATTGACATATAGTGCTTTGTATGGGTTATAGGGATTATCAGTGTTATTAGCTTATGACTATTGACATATAGTGCTTTGTATGGCTTATAGGGATTATCAGTGTTATTAGCTTATGACTATTGACATATAGTGCTTTGTATGGGTTATAGGGATTATCAGTGTTATTAGCTTATGACTATTGACATATAGTGCTTTGTATGGTTTATAGGGATTATCAGTGTTATTAGCTTATGACTATTGACATATAGTGCTTTGTATGGGTTATAGGGATTATCAGTGTTATTAGCTTATGACTATTGACTTATAGTGCTTTGTATGGTTTATAGGGATTATCAGTGTTATTAGCTTATGACTATTGACATATAGTGCTTTGTATGGTTTATAGGGATTATCAGTGTTATTAGCTTATGACTATTGACATATAGTGCTTTGTATGGGTTATAGGGATTATCAGTGTTATTAGCTTATGACTATTGACATATAGTGCTTTGTATGGGTTATAGGGATTATCAGTGTTATTAGCTTATGACTATTGACATATAGTGCTTTGTATTTGTTATAGGGATTATCAGTGTTATTAGCTTATGACTATTGACATATAGTGCTTTGTATGGGTTATAGGGATTATCAGTGTTATTAGCTTATGACTATTGACATATAGTGCTTTGTATGGGTTATAGGGATTATCAGTGTTATTAGCTTATGACTATTGACATATAGAGCTTTGTTTGGTTTATAGGGATTATCAGTGTTATTAGCTTATGACTATTGACATATAGTGCTTTGTATGGTTTATAGGGATTATCAGTGTTATTAGCTTATGACTATTGACATATAGTGCTTTGTATGGGTTATAGGGATTATCAGTGTTATTAGCTTATGACTATTGACATATAGTGCTTTGTATGGGTTATAGGGATTATCAGTGTTATTAGCTTATGACTATTGACATATAGTGCTTTGTATGGGTTATAGGGATTATCAGTGTTATTAGCTTATGACTTTTGACATATAGTGCTTTGTATGGGTTATAGGGATTATCAGTGTTATTAGCTTATGACTATTGACATATAGTGCTTTGTATGGGTTATAGGGATTATCAGTATTATTAGCTTATGACTATTGACATATAGAGCTTTGTTTGGTTTATAGGGATTATCAGTGTTATTAGCTTATGACTATTGACATATAGTGCTTTGTATGGGTTATAGGGATTATCAGTGTTATTAGCTTATGACTATTGACATATAGTGCTTTGTATGGTTTATAGGGATTATCAGTGTTATTAGCTTATGACTATTGACATATAGTGCTTTGTATGGGTTATAGGGATTATTAGTGTTATTAGCTTATGACTATTGACATATAGTGCTTTGTATGGGTTATAGGGATTATCAGTGTTATTAGCTTATGACTATTGACATATAGTGCTTTGTATGGGTTATAGGGATTATCAGTGTTATTAGCTTATGACTATTGACATATAGTGCTTTGTATGGGTTATAGGGATTATCAGTGTTATTAGCTTATGACTATTGACATATAGTGCTTTGTATGGTTTATAGGGATTATCAGTGTTATTAGCTTATGTCTATTGACATATAGTGCTTTGTATGGTTTATAGGGATTATCAGTGTTATTAGCTTATGACTATTGACATATAGTGCTTTGTATGGGTTATAGGGATTATCAGTGTTATTAGCTAATGACTATTGACATATAGTGCTTTGTATGGGTTATAGGGATTATCAGTGTTATTAGCTTATGACTATTGACATATAGTGCTTTGTATGGGTTATAGGGATTATCAGTGTTATTAGCTTATGACTATTGACATATAGTGCTTTGTATTTGTTATTGGGATTATCAGTGTTATTAGCTTATGACTATTGACATAAAGAGCTTTGTTTGGTTTATAGGGATTATCAATGTTATTAGCTTATGACTATTGACATATAGTGCTTTGTATGGGTTATAGGGATTATCAGTGTTATTAGCTTATGACTATTGACATATAGTGCTTTGTATGGGTTATAGGGATTATCAGTGTTATTAGCTTATGACTATTGACATATAGTGCTTTGTATGGGTTATAGGGATTATCAGTGTTATTAGCTTATGACTATTGACGTATAGTGCTTTGTATGGGTTATAGGGATTATCAGTGTTATTAGGTTATGACTATTGGCATATTGTGCTTTCTATTTCTTATTTTGCTTTCCTAGATATTATGATTTATATTGGGCTCGACGTATTTTATCTTTTTCTAAAATACGTTATTTGAATAGTTAATTTTTTTTGTAATATTTCTTATATTTAAATACATCTATTCTCACTATTCTTAATATATGCAGTTGACTTATTTTATTACAACTCAACACCCTTATCTTCGATGGTTTTATTTTGTTTATTTTTTTTTTTTTTTAAATTTACAATCACTTTTTAATGTGTTTATAATCCTTTTTTTTAATATTTTTTCGTAATTTTTTTTTTTATTTTTTTAAATTATGTTTATGCTATTTTTTTTCATTTATGTTTTCGAGTTTGCAATAATTTATACAATTGTCTTATAGTTTGATACATTATAATGCATATATACAGCATACACCGTATATATGTACATATACTCGTATACACACTCATAGATATAAATACACACACATAGATATAAATACACATACACAGATATAAATATAAGTGGTTTATAGAAGTGGCAAATAACAGATTTATTGAAGAATAAATACAGATTTATAGAAGTGGCAAATAATTTATCAATCTCTAATTAGATTGATCCTTCTATACCATCATGCGGATGTCAACAGATGTAAATACACACACACACACGTCCAACATTTATTTAATACAGACTATTTCATTTTGTCATGTACAATGATCCATAGTTAATTGTTCGTTTATTAGACTTGTTTTTATTATAAATTCTTATATTTTATGGTATAATCTTGTATCTTTTAATAGTTTTATGATATTATCAATTGATTTTGGTGAGTCTTTTAATGCTATATCTCTTCATCCTGAACACAACCACTTCTTCTCTTCTCTGTCCCCTAACAGCACTTAACCACTGTTTTGTAGTTTTTTTGACAATTTTTAATTTATTAGTCAGTGGAATTTCCGCCCACATAGACTCCCATTTTTTCCGAACTCTATCTTTTAGATATGCCTTTACATCATTAGGCTCGTTCGTATATTTCGAGAGAAGGAATGTTCACATGAGCAGCTTCTCTAGCTGCTTTATCCGCTGCCTCATTTCTTGGTATCCTGGAGTGTCCTGGGGTCCAGAGAAAATTCACACTTTTATTGAGATGATTTAATATTTCTATATAATTGTGTATTTTATTTTATGTGGATTCGGTTTTATTTAAATTTGCTATACTCAGAAGAGCAGAGATTGAGTCAGAGCATATTAATATTTTTGAGTTATTACTATTTATTGATAAATAAAGTGATATGGAAGTCGCCTGCAGTTCTGCTGTATATATTGTTGAGTATGAGGGTAATTTATACTTCTTGGGAGTCCCATTCTAAATTACTGCGAAGTAATTGCTTGGATCCATCAGTGTATATTATTTCATATTCTGAGTATTTTTGTATTATATTGTGAGATTTATATTTATTGGAACCTGGACTGATTTTGAAAATCAGATCTATTTTAAAAGGTTGGTATTTCCAGGGGGGTGTTCTAAAGATAGTGCCAGCAGGATCTATGGACTTATCTTTGTCTGATGCCTAATGGAGTAGATCTTATAGTGTTTATATAATAATTTCTGGTATAACTGTGATGAAATATATGGGGGTAAGCAGGGTTTGTCGGCTGGAGTTTAATTTCAGCGATATAATTGTTAATTAGTTCCTGCCTTCGGAAAAGGAGAGGAGCTATGGAGGCCTCAACACAGAGACTTTCTACAGGACTGATCCTAAAAGCTCCGGTAGCAAGCCTTATTCCACAATGGTGTATGGAGTCTAAGATTTGGAGGAGATTTCTTTTTGCAGAAGAATATAACATACTGCCGTAGTCTATCTTAGATCGTATAATGGTAGTGTAGATTATTAGCATCGTCTTCCAATCAGCCCCCCCCCAGGAATTGCTTGCTAGTACTTTCATTAATCTCAGTCGCTTAAAGCATTCTTCTCGCAAGTACTTTATTTGGTTTAGCCCTGTTAACTTACTGTCTAAGATCAAGCCGAGAAATTTGGTGTTTTCACAGAACGTCAGGGTATTTTCATTCATATAAAGCTGAGGAACTGGATTTGGAGTTCTTTTTCTTAAAAATAATATGCCTTTGGTCTTTTCAATTGAAAAACGAAGATTTTTGCTCTCAGACCAAACTTGTAAATGGTTCCATTGTATTCTGTAGATTTCTTCTCATCTACGAGTGGTACAATTGACCCAGGTATTTCTTTGACTATTGAGTTGATTGCAATAGCATTTAAAATGCAATTCAAGACACTTCCTTGTGGGATTCCGTTAAGTATTTCTTTAAGACTAGAGATCGATTCTCCCACTCTCACGCTTATATATCTTTTCAGTAAAAAGGTTTGTATAAACTTAGGCATCACTCCTCCGAAGCCTAATTCATATAATGTTTTTAGAATTATTTAGAATTAATAGTGTCGTATGCCTTTTCTATATTAACAAATATTCCCACTGCTTATTTTTGTTCTACAAAAGTGTTAAGGATTTCAGCTTCCATTATCACAAGTTTGTCCATTGTGGATCTTGTTTTCCGAAAACCACTTTGTATTGGTGAGAAGAGGCCAAATTTTTCAATTATCCACATCAAACGTCTATTAACCATCACTAATAGTTTCGACAAACAGCTGGTAAGTGATATTGGTCGGTAATAGGTGATGAGTCGGCTTCTCCTTTGTTTAGGATGAGTGAATCAGTATTATCAATGATTCTTCTAATGATATTTCCCCTGGTGTTAAATGTTGTTGTGCTCCAGGTATTATGAGACCCATTCATGTCTCCAACTACAATATAAGGGGCAGGTAGGATTTTAATGAGTTGTATAAGAGCTGGTTCATTGATTCTTTCTGTCGGTGGTAAATATATGTTACAGATTGTTACAGTGAAGCGTAATTTAACTCTTGTGACTATTGCTTGTATGGGAGTTTGAATATCCTTTTTTTCAGAGTATAGATCTTTTCTTACTGCGGTAGCTACTTCTCCATGGGCTCTTTCTTCTTCTCCTATTCCTTTGTCTTATCTGTATATTAAGTAGTCTTTTATATTTAAGTTTCGTCTAGAACTTAATTTTGTTTCCTGTAGACATAATACGGCTGGTTTGATGTATCCTAAAAGGATATTATTAATTCTATACATAAATACGTATTGAGAAAGTATATCTGAGTATAACTTATATATATATATATATATATATATATATATATATATATATATATATATATATATATATATAATCATAAAATATATTGAAGTATATTGTGAATAAATAAGTAAAATAAGAAATCGATATAGTCTTTATAAAATGTATTAGAGTTGATAAGGGAGAGGTTATTTTTGAAAGGAATAGAATTTTTCCTGTATTAGGGAAAGTTGTTGTTCTTATAGTGGCATTGATCAAAATAGGTATGATATAGTCATATTTTGTATACAAAATTAGCTTGTTTATTAGATGGAGTGATGTATTTGTATCATAATTTGTGTTTATGTTTTCTATTATTATATAAGTTGTTTTTGTGTTATAATTCATTATAAATATCTTATTATGTCTCCATTTCGTCGTTACTTTTAGATGAGTCTTTTTTATTTCTTGTATTTCTTTTTTTATTTTTACTTAAAGAATTCCGTCGTCGGAGTGGCGGAGCTTTAAATGTTTTGGGGTTTTCATCCCCGTTCTGAGGCTGAGTAGATCGTGAACGTCCCGTGGACCCTTCACGACTACTGAGGGGAGGGGATAGAGTAGGAGATAGAGTAGTCCCACCTCCTGCCAATACTAGTATTGGCAGGAGGTGGGAGAGAAGAAGCAGAGATAATAGTGATAAATTGGTGGGAGGGGTGTGAGGGGTGGGAGGTTGGATTGTTCTGTCTGCTCTCTCTCTCCTCTCTGGAGTTGGAGAGATTCATAATGTTATCAATAACATTGTTTTTATTAAATTTATCAGTCTGACTACCTACATCTATTCCTAATTTCCCATTACTTCTAGCTACTTCACCATAATTTATATTAATGTTGACAGGGCGGCGTTAGTTATATTTCTTTTTGGTTTCATTATAAGGTATTTTTTTCTTTTAACTGTATGGTTTTAATTTCTTTTTCTTCAAGCAACTTGGGACATTTTAAATCTAAACTAGAGTGGTGGTTTCCACAATTCACACAGTTCGGGACTATGGAATCACTAGGTAAGCTCTTATGTTCCGATTTTGCACAGTAAGCACAATGGGTGTTTTTGAGTATTTATCGGCGAAGTGCCCGAATTTGAAACATGTTTTGTACCTAATTGGGTTGGGAACATACATTTTTACATTAATTTCTTGGAATCCCACGCGAATAGTTTCTGGAAGAGTGGGCAATGAAAAAGTAAGGACATATAAATGTAATTTCCTTTCTGTTCCAGTCTTCCTTTGATTTCTTTGACATTATACTTTCCTAATTATTCAAAAACTTCATTTTCGTCTACTCCGTCTAGATCTGGGCAAAATATTACCCCCTTGTTTATATTTAATTTTTTGTGTGGACTTACTTTTATTTTTACTGACCACCCAGACGGTAAAGCCCATGCCGGTACCGCTGTTATTGTCCATCAGTCCCTCTCTCATCACTTACTCCCATTGCCTACTCTCGATTTCCTACAAGCCACCGCCCTAGTAATCAAGACTTTCTTCTTCCCATCCACTCTTGCATCAGCTTACTCCGCTCCTAAACAATCCATCTCCGAATCTCAATTCACTTAGCTCCTCAATTCCTTTGAAAATAATTTCATTCTAGATGCTGACTTAAACGCCAAGCATCAACAATGGGGTTCCAGAACCACGAATTCTCGTGGACGTACATTGATCATAACCATAATCCTGATATCCTTGATTTCTTCATCCACAAAGGATTAGGCCCTCTCGACTTCTCCATTACTCGCCTTGTTCATAGTCAAATCTTTCATTAGAGGCCCAGTTAACTGGAATCTCTTTCGTCAAATCCTGAACAATGAAATTGACCTCAGAGCAAGCCTAAAAACCCCAAAAGACCTTGATGATGCTGTGCATTCCTTTACCACCCCAGTACAACAAGCTGTTTGGACTGCTATTTTTCCCAGTCACTCTCAAAGAACTCCTAACAAAAACAATTTACCGCAAACACTTCATAGGCCTAATCCATATCAAACTCCACTCCAAATCATTATGGCAACGTACCTGGCATCCAAACGATCGCCGCTCCTATAACTATTATTCTAAACAATTAAAGTGGGAATTGGCAACCTTTCGTTCTCAATCCTTTAATTCCTACCAATCCTCTCTCACTGCTCGTGACTGCCTGTGAAATATCACTAAAAGAATTCTAAAATCTCACCATATTTCCCATCCCCAAGTGATGGCGCCTGGGCAGCGTCTGATGAATATAAAGCCGAGGAATTCACCTAACACCTTTCCAATACATTCACTCCTCATCCAGACTCCCATCCCACCCACACCACATCAGTAGAAGAATTCCTTATATCACCAATCCCAGTCTCCTTACCTCCTAAAGCAGTGAATCCCTCTGAGGTCATATATCTCCTTAAAAAACTTACTCTCCGTAAATCCCCTGGATACGACCTTTTCACCTCTCAGATCCTCCGACAACTTCCACCTAAAGCAGTCATGTTTCTTACAAGCACCTATAATTGCATCCTACGTACTACCCACTTTCCTCTCTTATGGAAACATTCCACTGTAATCCTTATTCTAAAACCAGGTAAACCTCCCAACAGCATGGCATCTTATAGACGAATTAATCCTTTTAAAAATCTTCGAAAAGATTCTTCTTTAGAAGCTCAAAATCTTCCTTTCCATCAGTTCGGATTTCGTTCGCAACATTCCACTGTTCAACAAGGACTCCGAGTTGTTAACCATATTTCCACAGCTCTAGAATGCATACAATATCGTTCCGGTGCATTTCTGGACAAAGCACAAGCTTTCGACCGGGTATGGCACGCCGGATTGCTCTTCAAGCTAAAAATCCATTTACCTCAATCTTTATATCTAGTCCGCCGATCCTACCTCTCTAACCGCTCCTTCCGCGTCAGTTGTGGAAAATAATTTTCCAACCATTATCCAGTTGAGGCCGGTGTTCCTCAAGGCAGCGCCTTGGGTCCCATCCTTTACATTTTATTTACCGCTGACATTCCTGTTCATCCCGAAACCTTCCTGGCAACATATGCTAATGACACCGCCATCCTATCATCCAACTCAGATCCTAAAACAGCATCCTTAAACCTGCAAAGGCACCTTTCCCAGATCGAACACTGGTGTAATAATTGGCGTAAAGGAATCTAAATGCAAACACGTCACGTTTACCCTCCGACGCAGATCCTTTCCTCCAGTTCATTTTAACTCTATACCGCTTCTTTTCTCAGACACATTCCAGTATCTTGGTTTCCTAGTTGTTAAAAGACTAACATGGAATCCACATACTAGACTTAAAAGACAAGAACTAAATCGACGATTTGGCCAATTATATAGACTGCTAAACAGACAATCTCAGCTTTCAGCTGACAACAAACTACTATTTTACAATACAATCCTGAAACCTGTCTGGACCTACGCACTCGAACTCTGGGGGACAGCTAAATTTTCGAACATCTAACGCATCCAATCCTTTCAGTTCAAAGTCCTTCGAACAATAGCCAATGCTCCGTATTATGTGACCAACACTACCCTACATCATGACTTTAATATCCCATTTGTTTTAGACTTTATTCCATCCAAATTCTCCAAATTTCACCAGAATCTTGTTCATCATACTTAATCCTTAGAACAATCCCTATCCAGATCCACCCATCCACAATCCTCCTGGAAGGTTGAATCGGCAGTGGCCCTGAGATCTGTTGTAAATATATACTCGTATATTCGAGTTCTGGCAATGGCCAGATTCTCCACTCAAGTTCTGTATATATATTCGGCTATAGCGCTCTCGCTCAGTCTCCTCTGGCTTTCAATGCCAATGACGCGATTGAGTGAGAAGCGCTGGGATATGCTGGAGCCATGCTTTTCCATCCATAGGTGAGGGGACAGCCTGGCTCGGAGGGTCTTAGGCCGATTATAAATGGTGTATATAAGTATGCTTGCGCTTAATATGTTACGTTTATTTAATTTTATATAAGCTTATTTATTATTTCTTGTATTAATTCTATTTTTTATTTTATTATTTCATTTTATTTAATTTTAATTTTTGTAAATGTGGTATGAATAATTTCTTTGATCACTATTACTATTGTCCCTGCCGAGACAGAATATAATATAATGTATTATTACTCAGAATGTGATATTACTCAATAAATAAATAATTTCTAAATTATCATAATCCAGTAGCAAAAGTAAAAATAAAAACTATATGAAATATATGTTCGTATTAAAAAAAATTACGAAAAAAAGTAATTATTGGAACCAGATTCTTTTGAGTGCAAATATGATCAGCCAGCATCAACCTAAGCGAATAAAATTGAATAGAAAAATAAACTTTGTTCTGGAGCTAGGTTCCTTAAGAATAACAAGTATGTACAAGCAAAAAAGAAAACAGAAAAATGTCTGTCCAAAGACTGAATTAATAAACGTCAATTGATATTTATATAAATCTCAATTACAACATATGAGTAACAAAAAAAAAGAAGAAGAGTCTTCCGGCAAAAAAATAAAATAAATATAATTGTACTGACGAGAAAATGAAAAGAAAAAAGAGGAAAGAAAAGACGTAGAAAAGAAAAATATAAAAATAATGAAACAATCCTGATTTAAAACAACGTTAAAAACAATTATTCACTTCTAAACAGAATTTCATGATTGGAGGATATAAAAATAATGAAATGATTGACAGAGTTGAAACAGTGCATGATAATTATTTACTAATAAAAAATAATTTACTACTAATCAAGATATTAATCTTGAATTAAAATTTCATAATTAGACAGTATCTTTTTGGATAGTGAGGTGTTGAAAAGGGTGGAATTTGAATGAGGAGAGAGAAGAAGAATGGCGAATATTAAAGGGGAGGAAATTCCAGAGGACAATGGAGCGAGCAAGAAATGAACGTTCGAATGTTCAGGTTCTGTGGGAAGGGTCAGGAAGGCGCGATCTTGTTTCCTGTGAGTGGATAGAGGATTTGAATTGAAGGAGGCTGTAGATGTAGGAAGAATGCAGGGAGGAGATGGTTCGGTTTATGAAAGATCCAGGGAAATATTGACTGCGAGTGGAGGGAAAGAGCCACTTTGACTCGCCGTAAAGGTGTGATACGTGATACCATATAGAGGTACCAAAGATTAATGTTATAAAGCAGTTGAGGAGTTTTCTGTCAAAATGTTAATGTAACCACTTTGCGACAATTTTCAAGAAATAAAAAAAAAAGTGTAAAAAATAATAATAATAATAAACTCTTTATTTATTCTGGGACAAGTCCCTTTAGAATAACAATTACAGACAATGATAGGTGGGCTTCAGAGCCTTAGAGTAAATGATATAGGAACATATGCGTTAACACATAATTAAAACAGGAAAAAAAAAGAGAAAATAAAAGTCAATAAATAAATACAAATGAAAATTATTACAAGTCATAATGCAATAATGACTTCTAGGATATGAAATAGGTATTAATACTCTAATTGATTACGTCTTAAACCAAAAACCACACGAACTTCTTATGTTGATAAGATATGACAAAATTAGATATGAAGTAACATATTTACAAATGTTGATTGAAATAAGAGGAAAACTATTTACAATGTTTTTAGGAACTGGATGGAAAATAAGTGATAGAATAAGCGGGATTTGAAGGTGACAAGAGTATTGGAGAGACGAATGGAAGGAGGGATGGAATTCCATAAGGATGAGGGTCGGACAAGAAAAGATCTGTCGAAAGCTGCGGATAGGTGTTCCGCTGTATATAAATCTGAAGGCCGAGAACGGGTATGACGAGAATGAACAGAGGATTTGAATTGAAAGAGGTTGAAAATGTAGGAAGGAAGGCGGGATTGGATAACTTGGTAGAGGAAGGATGCCAGGATATACTTACGACGATATGAAGGGTAAAGCCACTTCAACTCTTCGTAATATCGGGAGACAGAGGGGTCCCTCGGGATCCCGAAGATGAATTGTACAAAGCAATTTATCAAACGTTTTATTTTTGTCTCGAGGTCCCCAGAGATGCTCCTGTACACCGCACAACAGTAATCAAAGTGTAGTACGAACTGTATTCATTTTTTTTTTTATAAGGGGGGTTGTTCCATATTTTTAGTCTCTGAGGTATTAACAGTGAACCAAATTTTCATAATTATATTTTAGTTCACTTTGAGTAATTTAGGTAACTATGCTGAGTATATTAACATTTTATGAGAAGGATGGATATGTTGATATGAAGGAAAATGAATAACATATACACATTTTCTGCTGTCTTATTTTTACATCCATATTTCAAACTGTTGAGCTTAAATAAAGAACGACATGAAAGTAAGTTACATTCGCTTTTCCTCATATATTCAGTAAATGATTTTAGTTTAGAGGTATGCTAAAAGGAAATTGAATGTCTATTCTGAACTTGTCAAAAACGGAAACGAGTTAAAACATTTCCCGAATTTTCATTCGTTTTTCCTCTAATATCTCATAAACGGGAAATGGATGTTCGCAGTTCAAAAAGTTTTGAGGTAGGCAAAAAAGAAAAAGGAGCTTAAAACTTTTCCGATGTGTCATTCGCTTTTCCCCGTATATCTCGTAAACAATTGAATGGATTTTCGCGATTATCCTACCAGAAAGAGGTAGGCAAAAAAGGAAAACTAGTTTAAAATTTTTCCGGCTTTTCATTTACCTTTCCTCTTATATCTCGTGAACGGGAAGAGGATATTCGCGGTCCAATCGATTTATTGTAAATTTTCCAACTTTCAATTTGCTTTCCCATTATATCTTTTGAACGGAAGAATGAATTTTCGTGGTTCGAACTATTTTCCGACCGACTATTTAGAGGTAAGCTAAAAGGAAATGACTGAATATTTTTTTGATTTTTCATTGAATTTTCATTTTATACCAGAATTTAATATAAATTCAGAAAATGCATTTATTTTAAAAATAAATTTAAATGCATGTGATTATCTCCAATATTCTAGGCATTTGATAATGCCTCCTAGATTCAAAAATCGTTTGAATCGCGGTAATCCATACGAAAAGTAAGACGATGGGCGAATAAATTGTCACTCATTTTTCTCTATGCCTATCTCTAAATAATGGAAAAATCCTTTGAACCGAAAAAATCCAATCACCTGTTCACGAAGTAAATGAGGAAAACCGAATCAAAAGTCGGAAAATTTTCGCACTCCTTTTAGCCTACCTCCTTCTGGTCGGAAAATCGTTCGAATCGAAAAAAATCAATTCACCCCTTTACGAGGTAAATGAGGAAAAGCGAATGAAGAGTCGGAACATTTTTACATTCATTTTTCTTTTAGCCTACCAAAAAATCGTTGGAACCATAAAAATCCACTAAACCGTTTGCAAGATATACGAGGAAAAACGAATGAAAATTCGGAAAATGTTTAAACTCGTTTCCGTTTTTTGCCAAGCTCAAAATAGTCTGAAAAGCGTTCGAAATACGAAAATTCATTCACCCATTTAAGAGATATGAGAGGAAAAACGAATGAAAATTCGGAAAATTTTAAAACTCGTTTTCGTTTATTGACTAGCTCAAATTAGTCTGATAATCGTTCGAAATACGAAAATTCATTCACCCGTTTACGTGACTTGAGAACGAAAAGAATGAAAATTCGAAAAATGTTTAAACTCGTTTCCGTTTTTTGCCAAGCTCAAAATAGTCTGAAAAGCGTTCGAAATACGAAAATTCATTCACCCATTTAAGAAATATGAGAGGAAAAACGAATGAAAATTCGGAAAATTTTTAACTCGTTTTCGTTTATTGACTAGCTCAAATTAGTCTGATAATCGTTCGAAATACGAAAATTCATTCTCCCGTTTACGTGACTTGAGAACGAAAAGAATGAAAATTCGAAAAATGTTTAAACTCGTTTCCGTTTTTTGCCAAGTTCAAAATAGTCTGAAAATCGTTCGAAAAACGAAAATTCATTCGTTTACGATATATGAGAGGAAAAGCAAATGCAAAGTTGAAAATTATTCAAACTCGTTTTTTTTATCCTAGCTCAAAATTGTCTGAAAAACATTCGAAATACGTAAATCTATTCACCCGTTTACAAGATATGAGAAAAAAAGCGGATGCTCAGATAAAAGATGTTTATACCCGTTTTTATTTCTTGCCTAGTATAGAATAGAATAAAAATCGTTCAAAATGCTACAATGAATTTACTCGCTTACGAGTTATGAGAGGAAAAATGAATGACAATTCGGAAAATGTTTAAACTCTTAATTTATTTGCCTAGTTCAAAAAATTCTGAAAATCGTTCGAACTTCGAAAATGCATTCATTCGTTAACGAGATAAGGAATGAAAAGCGAAACCATACGCGGTAAATTATTTGACTCATTTTAACTTTTTCCCTAGTTCAAAATGGTCGGAAAATCGTTTGAACGGGGAAAATCTATTCACCCGTTTACAAGATATGAGAAAAAAAGCGGATGCTCAGTTTAAAGATGTTTATACCCGTTTTTATTTCTTGCCTAGTTTAGAATAGAATAAAAATCGTTCGAACTGCTACAGTGAATTTGCTCGCTTACGAGATATGAGAGGAAAAACGAATGACAATTCGGAAAATGTTTAAACTCTTATTTTTTGGCCTAGTTACAAAAATTCTGAAAATCGTTCGAACTTGGAAAATGCATTCATTCGTTTACGAGATATGGTTGGAAAAGCGAAACCAAACGCGGAAAATAATTTGACTCATTTTAACTTTTTCCCTGGTTCAAAATGGTCAGAAAATCTATTCATTCGTTTACGAGGTATGAAAAAAAAGCGGATGCTCAGTTTAAAGATGTTTATACCCGTTTTTATTTCTTGCCTAGTTTAGAATAGAATTAAAATCGTTCGAACTGCTACAGTGAATTTACTCGCTTACGAGATATGAGAGGAAAAACGAATGACAATTCGGAAAATGTCTAAACTCTTATTTTATTTGCCTAGTTCAAAAAATTCTGAAATCGTTCGAACTTCGAAAATGCATTCATTCGTTTACGAGATATGGTAGGAATAGCGAAAACAAACGCGGAAAATAATTTGACTCATTTTAACTTTTTCCCTAGTTCAAAATGGTCTGAAAATCGTTAGAACTGGGTAAATCTATTCATTCGTTTACGAGATGTCGGAGGAAAAGCAAAATTAAACTTCGAAAATAATTTGGCTCATTTTAATTTTTTTCCTAGTTCAAAATGGTCTGATAATTGTTTGAAACGGGATAATCTATTCATTCCTTTACGAGATATGAGAGGAAAATCGAATGACAATTCGGAAAATGTTTAAACTCTTATTTTTTGGCCTAGTTACAAAAATTCTGAAAATCGTTCGAACTTGGAAAATGCATTCATTCGTTTACGAGATATGGTTGGAAAAGCGAAACCAAACGCGGAAAATAATTTGACTCATTTTAACTTTTTCCCTGGTTCAAAATGGTCAGAAAATCTATTCATTCGTTTACGAGGTATGAAAAAAAAGCGGATGCTCAGTTTAAAGATGTTTATACCCGTTTTTATTTCTTGCCTAGTTTAGAATAGAATATAAATCGTTAGAACTGCTACAAAGAATTTACTCGCTTACGAGATATGAGAGGAAAAACGAATGACAATTCGGAAAATGTCTAAACTCTTATTTTTTTGCCCAGTTCAAAAAAATCTGAATATCGTTCGATCTTGGAGAATGCATTCATTCGTTTACAAGATATGGTTGGAAAAGCGAAACCAAACGCGGAAAATAATTTGACTCATCTTATCTTTTTCCCTAGTTCAAAATTATCGGAAAATCGTTTGAACTGGGAAAATCTATTCACCCGTTTACAAGATATGAGAAAAAAAGCGGATGCTCAGTTGAAAGATGTTCATACCCGTTATTATTTCTTGCCTAGTTTAGAATAGAATAAAAATCGTTCGAACTGCTACAATGAATTTACTCATTTACAAGATATGAGAGGAAAAGCGAAACCAAACGCGGAAAATAATTTGACTGATCTTATCTTTTTCCCTAGTTCAAAATTATCGGAAAATCGTTTGAACTGGGAAAATCTATTCCCCGTTTACAAGATATGAGAAAAAAAGCGGATGCTCAGTTTAAAGATGTTTATACCCGTTTTTATTTCTTGGCTAGTTTAGAATAGAATTAAAATCGTTCGAACTGCTACAGTGAATTTACTCGCTTACGAGATATGAGAGGAAAAACGAATGACAATTCGGAAAATGTTTAAACTCTTATTTTATTTGCCTAGTTCAAAAAATTCTGAAATCGTTCGAACTTCGAAAATGCATTCATTCGTTTACGAGATATGGTAGGAATAGCGAAAACAAACGCGGAAAATAATTTGACTCATTTTAACTTTTTCCCTAGTTCAAAATGGTCTGAAAATCGTTAGAACTGGGTAAATCTATTCATTCGTTTACGAGATGTCGGAGGAAAAGCAAAATTAAACTTCGAAAATAATTTGGCTCATTTTAATTTTTTTCCTAGTTCAAAATGGTCTGATAATTGTTTGAAACGGGATAATCTATTCATTCCTTTACGAGATATGAGAGGAAAATCGAATGACAATACGGAAAATATTAAAACTCATTCCTGTTATTGAAAGTTCAGAATAGTCTGAAAATCGTTAGAACAAAAATCCAGTCACACATTTACAAGATACGAGAGGAAAAGCGAAACCAAACGCGGAAAATAATTTGACTCATTTTAACTTTTTCCCTAGTTCAAAATGGTCTGAAAATCGTTAATACTGGGTAAATCTATTCACCCGTTTACAAGATATGAGAAAAAAAGCGGATGCTCAGTTGAAAGATGTTCATACCCGTTATTATTTCTTGCCTAGTTTAGAATAGAATAAAAATCGTTCGAACTGCTACAATGAATTTACTCATTTACAAGATATGAGAGGAAAAGCGAAACCAAACGCGGAAAATAATTTGACTCATTTTAACTTTTTCCCTAGTTCAAAATGGTCTGAAAATCATTAGAACTGGGAAAATCTATTCATTCGTTTACGATATATGAGAAAAAAGCGGATGCTCAGTTTAAAGATGTTTATACCCGTTTTTATTTCTTGGCTAGTTTAGAATAGAATTAAAATCGTTCGAACTGCTACAGTGAATTTACTCGCTTACGAGATATGAGAGGAAAAACGAATGACAATTCGGAAAATGTTTAAACTCTTATTTTATTTGCCTAGTTCAAAAAATTCTGAAATCGTTCGAACTTCGAAAATGCATTCATTCGTTTACGAGATATGGTAGGAATAGCGAAAACAAACGCGGAAAATAATTTGACTCATTTTAACTTTTTCCCTAGTTCAAAATGGTCTGAAAATCGTTAGAACTGGGTAAATCTATTCATTCGTTTACGAGATGTCGGAGGAAAAGCAAAATTAAACTTCGAAAATAATTTGGCTCATTTTAATTTTTTTCCTAGTTCAAAATGGTCTGATAATTGTTTGAAACGGGATAATCTATTCATTCCTTTACGAGATATGAGAGGAAAATCGAATGACAATACGGAAAATATTAAAACTCATTCCTGTTATTGAAAGTTCAGAATAGTCTGAAAATCGTTAGAACAAAAATCCAGTCACACATTTACAAGATACGAGAGGAAAAGCGAAACCAAACGCGGAAAATAATTTGACTCATTTTAACTTTTTCCCTAGTTCAAAATGGTCTGAAAATCGTTAATACTGGGTAAATCTATTCACCCGTTTACAAGATATGAGAAAAAAAGCGGATGCTCAGTTGAAAGATGTTCATACCCGTTATTATTTCTTGCCTAGTTTAGAATAGAATAAAAATCGTTCGAACTGCTACAATGAATTTACTCATTTACAAGATATGAGAGGAAAAGCGAAACCAAACGCGGAAAATAATTTGACTCATTTTAACTTTTTCCCTAGTTCAAAATGGTCTGAAAATCATTAGAACTGGGAAAATCTATTCATTCGTTTACGATATATGAGAAAAAAGCGGATGCTCAGTTTAAAGATGTTTATACCCGTTTTTATTTCTTGGCTAGTTTAGAATAGAATAAAAATCCTTCGAACTCCTACAATGAATTTACTCGCTTTCGAGATATGAGAAGAAAAACGAATGACAATTCGGAAAATGTTTCAACTCTTATTTTTTTTTGCCTAGTTCAAAAAATTCTGAAAATCGTTCGAACTTCGAAAATGCATTCATTCGTTTACGGGATATGGTAGGAAAAGCGAAACCAAACGCGGAAAATAATTTGACTCATTTTAACTTTTTCCCTAGTTCAAAATGGTCTGAAAATCGATAGAACTGGGTAAATCTATTCATTCGTTTACGAGATGTCGGAGGAAAAGCAAAATTAAACTACGAAAATAATTTGACTCATTTTAATTTTTTTCCTAGTTCAAAATGGTCTGATAATCGTTTGAAACGGGATAATCTATTCATTCCTTTACGAGATATGAGAGGAAAAACGAATGACAATTCGGAAAATGTTTAAACTCTTATTTTTTTGTCTAGTTCAAAAAATTCTGAAAATCGTTCGAACTTCTAAATGCGTTCATTGGTTTACGAGTTATGGAATAAAAAGGGAAACCAAACGCGGAAAATAATTTGACTCATTTTAACTTTTTCCCTAGTTCAAAATGGTCTGAAAATCATTAGAACTGGGAAAATCTATTCATTCGTTTACGATATATGAGAAAAAAAAAAGGGGTGCTCAGTTTTAAGATGTTTATACCCGTTTTTATTTCTTGGCTAGTTCAGAATAGAATAAAAATCCTTCGAACTCCTACAATGAATTTACTCGCTTATGAGATATGAGAGGAAAAAAGAATGACAATTCGGAAAATGTTTAAACTCTTTTTTTTTTTGCCTAGTTCAAAAAATTCTGAAAATCGTTCGAACTTGGAAAATGCATTCATTCGTTTACGAGATACGGTAGGAAAAGCGAAACCAAACGCGCAAAAAAATTTGACTCATTTTAACTTTTTCCCTAGTTCAAAGTGGCCTGAAGATAGTTAGAACTGGGTAAATCTATTCACTCGTTTACGAGATGTCGGAGGAAAAGCAAAATTAACCTCCGAAAATAATTTGACTCATTTTAATTTCTTTCCTAGTTCAAAATGGTCTGATAATCGTTTGAAACGGGATAATCTATTCATTCCTTTACGAGATATGAGAGGAAAAACGAATGACAATTCGGAAAATGTTTAAACTCTTATTTTATTTGCCTAGTTCAAAAAATTCTGAAAATCGTTCGAACTTCGAAAATGCATTCATTCGTTTACGAGATATGGTAGGAATAGCGAAAACAAACGCGGAAAATAATTTGACTCATTTTAACTTTTTCCCTAGTTCAAAATGGTCTGAAAATCGTTAGAACTGGGTAAATCTATTCATTCGTTTACGAGATGTCGGAGGAAAAGGAAAATTAAACTTCGAAAATAATTTGGCTCATTTTAATTTTTTTCCTAGTTCAAAATGGTCTGATAATTGTTTGAAACGGGATAATCTATTCATTCCTTTACGAGATATGAGAGGAAAATCGAATGACAATACGGAAAATATTAAAACTCATTCCTGTTATTGAAAGTTCAGAATAGTCTGAAAATCGTTAGAACAAAAATCCAGTCACACATTTACAAGATACGAGAGGAAAAGCGAAACCAAACGCGGAAAATAATTTGACTCATTTTAACTTTTTCCCTAGTTCAAAATGGTCTGAAAATCGTTAATACTGGGTAAATCTATTCATTCGTTAACGAGATGTCGGAGGAAAAGCAAAATTAAACTCCGAAAATAATTTGACTCATTTTAATTTTTTTCCTAGTTCAAAATGGTCTGATAATCGTTTGAAACGGGATAATCTATTCATTCCTTTACGAGATATGAGAGGAAAAACGAATGACAATTCGGAATATGTTAAAACTCTTATTTTTTTGTCTAGTTCAAACAATTCTGAAAATCGTTCGAACTTCTAAATGCGTTCATTCGTTTACGATATATGGAATAAATAGCGAAACCAATCGCGGAAAATAGTTTGACTCATTTTAACTTTTTCTCTAGTTTAAAATGGTCTGAAAATCATTAGAACTGGGAAAATCTATTCATTCGTTTACGAGATATGAGAAAAAATAGGATGCTCAGTTTAAAGATGTTTATACCCGTTTTTATTTCTTGTCTAGTTTAGAATAGAATAAAAATCGTTCGAACTACTACAATGAATTTACTCGCCTACGGAATATGAGAGGAACAACGAATGACAATTCGGAAAATGTTTAGACTCTTATTTTTTTGGCCTAGTCCAAAAAATTCTGAAAATCGTTCGAACTTCGAAAATGCATTCATTCGTTTACGAGATATGGTAGGAAAAGCGAAACCAAACGCGGAAAATAATTTGACTCATTTTAACTTTTTCCCTAGTTCAAAATGGTCTGAAAATCGTTAGAACTGGGTAAATCTTTTCATTCGTTTACGAGATGTCGGAGGAAAAGCAAAATTAAACTCGGAAAATAATTTGACTTATTTTAATTTTTTTACTAGTTCAAAATGGTCTGATAATCGTTTGAAACGGAAACATCTATTCATTCCTTTACGAGGTATGAGAGGAAAATCGAATGACAATACGGAAAATATTAAAACTCGTTCCTGTTATTGAAAGTTCAGAATAGTCTAAAAATCGTCAGAACAAAAATCCAGTCACTCATTTACATGATATGAGAGGAAAAGCGAAACCAAACGCGGAAAATAATTTGACTCATCTTATCTTTTTCCCTAGTTCAAAATTATCGGAATATCGTTTGAACTGGGAAAATCTATTCATTCGTTTACGAGGTATGAAAAAAAAGCGGATGCTCAGTTTAAAGATGTTTATACCCGTTTTTATTTCTTGCCTAGTTTAGAATAGAATATAAATCGTTCGAACTGCTACAATGAATTTACTCGCTTACGAGATATGAGAGGAAAAACGAATGACAATTCGGAAAAAGTCTAAACTCTTATTTTTTTGCCCAGTTCAAAAAAATCTGAATATCGTTCGATCTTGGAGAATGCATTCATTCGTTTACGAGATATGGTTGGAAAAGCGAAACCAAACGCGGAAAATAATTTGACTCATCTTTTCTTTTTCCCTAGTTCAAAATTATCGGAATATCGTTTGAACTGGGAAAATCTATTCACCCGTTTACAAGATATGAGAAAAAAAAGCGGATGCTCAGTTGAAAGATGTTCATACCCGTTATTATTTCTTGCCTAGTTTAGAATAGAATAAAAATCGTTCGAACTGCTACAATGAATTTACTCATTTACAAGATATGGAATAAAAAGCGAAACCAAACGCGGAAAATAATTTGACTCATTTTAACTTTTTCTCTAGTTCAAAATGGTCTGAAAATCATTAGAACTGGGAAAATCTATTCATTCGTTTACGAGATATGAGAAAAAAAGCGGATGCTCAGTTTAAAGATGTTTATACCCGTTTTTATTTCTTGTCTAGTTTAGAATAGAATAAAAATCGTTCGAACTACTACAATCAATTTACTCGCCTACGGGATATGAGAGGAACAACGAATGACAATTCGGAAAATGTTTGGACTCTTATTTTTTTGCCTAGTCCAAAAAATTCTGAAAATCGTTCGAACTTCGAAAATGCATTCATTCGTTTACGAGATATGGTAGAAAAAGCGAAACCAAACGCGGAAAATAATTTGACTCATTTTAACTTTTTCCCTAGTTCAAAATGGTCTGAAAATCGTTAGAACTGGGTAAATCTTTTCATTCGTTTACGAGATGTCGGAGGAAAAGCAAAATTAAACTCGGAAAATAATTTGACTTATTTTCATTTTTTTCCTAGTTCAAAATGGTCTGATAATCGTTTGAAACGGAAACATCTATTCATTCCTTTACGAGGTATGACAGGAAAATCGAATGACAATACGGAAAATATTAAAACTCGTTCCTGTTATTGAAAGTTCAGAATAGTCTGAAAATCGTCAGAACAAAAATCCAGTCAGTCATTTACAAGATATGAGAGGAAAAGCGAAACCATACGTGGAAAATAATTTGACTCATCTTATCTTTTTCCCTAGTTCAAAATTATCGGAATATAGTTTGAACTGGGAAAATCTTATCACCCGTTTACAAGATATGAGAAAAAAAGCGGATGCTCAGTTTGAAGATGTTCATACCCGTTATTATTTCTTGCCTAGTTTAGAATAGAATAAAAATCGTTCGAACTGCTACAATGAATTTACTCGCTTACGAGATATGAGAGGAAAAACGAATGACAATTCGGAAAAAGTCTAAACTCTTATTTTTTTGCCCAGTTCAAAAAAATCTGAATATCGTTCGATCTTGGAGAATGCATTCATTCGTTTACGAGATGTCGGAGGAAAAGGAAAATTAAACTTCGAAAATAATTTGACTCATTTTAATTTTTTTCCTAGTTCAAAATGGTCTGATAATTGTTTGAAACGCAATAATCTATTCATTCCTTTACGAGATTTGAGAGGAAAATCGAATGACAATACGGAAAATATTAAAACTCATTCCTGTTATTGAAAGTTCAGAATAGTCTGAAAATCGTTAGAACAAAAATCCAGTCACTCATTTACACGATATGAGAGAAAAAGCGAAACCAAACGCGGAAAATAATTTGACTCATCTTATCTTTTTCCCTAGTTCAAAATTATCGGAATATCATTTGAACTGGGAAAATCTATTCACCCGTTTACAAGATATGAGAAAATAAGCGGATGCTCAGTTTAAAGATGTTCATACCCGTTATTATTTCTTGCCTAGTTTAGAATAGAATAAAAATCGTTCGAACTGCTACAGTGAATTTACTCGCTTACGAGATATGAGAGGAAAAACGAATGACAATTCGGAAAATGTTTAAACTCTTATTTTTTGGCCTAGTTACAAAAATTCTGAAAATCGTTCGAACTTGGAAAATGCATTCATTCGTTTACGAGATATGGTTGGAAAAGCGAAACCAAACGCGGAAAATAATTTGACTCATTTTAACTTTTTCCCTGGTTCAAAATGGTCAGAAAATCTATTCATTCGTTTACGAGGTATGAAAAAAAAGCGGATGCTCAGTTTAAAGATGTTTATACCCGTTTTTATTTCTTGCCTAGTTTAGAATAGAATAAAAATCGTTCGAACTGCTACAATGAATTTACTCGCTTACGAGATATGAGAGGAAAAACGAATGACAATTCGGAAAAAGTCTAAACTCTTATTTTTTTGCCCAGTTAAAAAAAAATATGAATATCGTTCGATCTTGGAGAATGCATTCATTCGTTTACGAGATATGGTTGGAAAAGCGAAACCAAACGCGGAAAATAATTTGACTCATCTTTTCTTTTTCCCTAGTTCAAAATTATCGGAAAATCGTTTGAACTGGGAAAATCTATTCACCCGTTTACAAGATATGAGAAAAAAAAGCGGATGCTCAGTTGAAAGATGTTCATACACGTTATTATTTCTTGCCTAGTTTAGAATAGAATAAAAATCGTTCGAACTGCTACAATGAATTTACTCGCTTATGAGATATGAGAGGAAAAACGAATGACAATTCGGAAAATGTTTAAACTCTTATTTTTTTGCCTAGTTCAAAAAATTCTGAAAATCGTACGAACTTGGAAAATGCATTCATTCGTTTACGATATATGGTAGGAAAAGCGAAACCAAACGCGGAAAATAATTTGACTCATTTTAACTTTTTCCCTAGTTCAAAGTGGTCTGAAGATCGTTAGAACTCGGTAAATCTATTTATTCGTTTACGAGATGTCGGAGGAAAAGGAAAAATTAAACTCCGAAAATAATTTGACTCATTTTAATTATTTTCCTAGTTCAAAATGGTCTGATAATTGTTTGAAACGGGATAATCTATTCATTCCTTTACGAGATATGAGAGGAAAAACGAATGACAATTCGGAAAATGTTTAAACTCTTATTTTTTTGCCTAGTTCAAATAATTCTGAAAATCGTTCGAACTTCTAAATGCGTTCATTCGTTTACGATATATGGAATAAAATGCGAAACCAAACGCGGAAAATAATTTGACTCATTTTAACTTTTTCTCTAGTTCAAAATGGTCTGAAAATCATTAGAACTGGGAAAATCTATTCATTCGTTTACGAGATATGAGAAAAAAAGCGGATGCTCAGTTTAAAGATGTTTATACCCGTTTTTATTTCTTGTCTAGTTTAGAATAGAATAAAAATCGTTCGAACTGCTGCAATGAATTTACTCGCTTACGAGTTATGAGAGGAAAAACGAATGACAATTCGGAAAATATTTTAATTCTTATTTTATTTGCCTAGTTCAAAAAATTCTGAAAATCGTTCGAACTTCGAAAATGCATTCATTCGTTAACGAGATAAGGAATGAAAAGCGAAACCACACGCGGAAAATAATTTGACTCATTTTAACTTTTTCTCTAGTTCAAAATGGTCTGAAAATCATTAGAACTGGGAAAATCTATTCATTCGTTTACGAGATATGAGAAAAAAAACGGATGCTCAGTTTAAAGATGTTTTTACCCGTTTTTATTTCTTGGCTAGTTTAGAATAGAATAAAAATCGTTCGAACTACTACAATGAATTTACTCGCCTACGGGATATGAGAGGAACAACGAATGACAATTCGGAAAATGTTTAGACTCTTATTTTTTTTGCCTAGTTCAAAAAATTCTGAAAATCGTTCGAACTTCGAAAATGCATTCGTTCGTTTACGAGATATGGTTGGAAAAGCGAAACCAAACGCGGAAAATAATTTGACTCATTTTAACTTTTTCCCTAGTTCAAAGTGGTCTGAAAATCATTAGAACTGGGAAAATCTATTCATTCGTTTACGAGATATGAGAAAAAAAGCGGATGCTCAGTTTAAAGATGTTTATACCCGTTTTTATTTCTTGTCTAGTTTAGAATAGAATAAAAATCGTTCGAACTGCTGCAATGAATTTACTCGCTTACGAGTTATGAGAGGAAAAACGAATGACAATTCGGAAAATATTTTAATTCTTATTTTATTTGCCTAGTTCAAAAAATTCTGAAAATCGTTCGAACTTCGAAAATGCATTCATTCGTTAACGAGATAAGGAATGAAAAGCGAAACCACACGCGGAAAATAATTTGACTCATTTTAACTTTTTCTCTAGTTCAAAATGGTCTGAAAATCATTAGAACTGGGAAAATCTATTCATTCGTTTACGAGATATGAGAAAAAAAACGGATGCTCAGTTTAAAGATGTTTATACCCGTTTTTATTTCTTGGCTAGTTTAGAATAGAATAAAAATCCTTCGGACTCCTACAATGAATTTACTCGCTTTCGAGATATGAGAAGAAAAACGAATGACAATTAGGAAAATGTTTTAACTCTTATTTTTTTTGCCTAGTCCAAAAAATTCTGAAAATCGTTCGAACTTCGAAAATGCATTCATTCGTTTACGAGATATGGTAGAAAAAGCGAAACCAAACGCGGAAAATAATTTGACTCATTTTAACTTTTTCTCTAGTTCAAAATGGTCTGAAAATCATTAGAACTGGGAAAATCTATTCATTCGTTTAGGAGATATGAGAAAAAAAACGGATGCTCAGTTTAAAGATGTTTATACCCGTTTTTATTTCTTGGCTAGTTTAGAATAGAATAAAAATCCTTCGGACTCCTACAATGAATTTACTCGCTTTCGAGATATGAGAAGAAAAACGAATGACAATTAGGAAAATGTTTAAACTCTTATTTTTTTGCCCAGTTCAAAAAATTCTGAAAATCGTTCGAACTTCTAAATGCGTTCATTCGTTTACGAGATATCGTTGGAAAAGCGAAACCAAACGCGGAAAATAATTTGACTCATCTTTTCTTTTTCCCTAGTTCAAAATTATCGGAAAATCGTTTGAACTGGGAAAATCTATTCACCCGTTTACAAGATATGAGAACAAAAGCGGATGCTCAGTTGAAAGATGTTCTTACCCGTTATTATTTCTTGCCTAGTTTAGAATAGAATAAAAATCGTTCGAACTGCTACAATGAATTTACTCATTTACAAGATATGGAATAAAAAGCGAAACCAAACGCGGAAAATAATTTGACTCATTTTAACTTTTTCTCTAGTTCAAAATGGTCTGAAAATCATTAGAACTGGGAAAATCTATTCATTCGTTTACGAGATATGAGAAAAAATGCGGATGCTCAGTTTAAAGATGTTTATACCCGTTTTTATTTCTTGTCTAGTTTAGAATAGAATAAAAATCGTTCGAACTACTACAATGAATTTACTCGCCTACGGGATATGAGAGGAAAAACGAATGACAATTCGGAAAATGTTTAAACTCTTATTTTTTTGCCTAGTTCAAAAAATTCTGAAAATCGTACGAACTTGGAAAATGCATTCATTCGTTTACGATATATGGTAGGAAAAGCGAAACCAAACGCGGAAAATAATTTGACTCATTTTAACTTTTTCCCTAGTTCAAAGTGGTCTGAAGATCGTTAGAACTGGGAAAATCTATTCATTCGTTTACGAGATATGAGAAAAAAAGCGGATGCTCAGTTTAAAGATGTTTATACCCGTTTTTATTTCTTGTCTAGTTTAGAATAGAATAAAAATCGTTCGAACTGCTGCAATGAATTTACTCGCTTACGAGTTATGAGAGGAAAAACGAATGACAATTCGGAAAATATTTTAATTCTTATTTTATTTGCCTAGTTCAAAAAATTCTGAAAATCGTTCGAACTTCGAAAATGCATTCATTCGTTAACGAGATAAGGAATGAAAAGCGAAACCACACGCGGAAAATAATTTGACTCATTTTAACTTTTTCTCTAGTTCAAAATGGTCTGAAAATCATTAGAACTGGGAAAATCTATTCATTCGTTTACGAGATATGAGAAAAAAAACGGATGCTCAGTTTAAAGATGTTTATACCCGTTTTTATTTCTTGGCTAGTTTAGAATAGAATAAAAATCCTTCGGACTCCTACAATGAATTTACTCGCTTTCGAGATATGAGAAGAAAAACGAATGACAATTAGGAAAATGTTTTAACTCTTATTTTTTTTGCCTAGTCCAAAAAATTCTGAAAATCGTTCGAACTTCGAAAATGCATTCATTCGTTTACGAGATATGGTAGAAAAAGCGAAACCAAACGCGGAAAATAATTTGACTCATTTTAACTTTTTCTCTAGTTCAAAATGGTCTGAAAATCATTAGAACTGGGAAAATCTATTCATTCGTTTAGGAGATATGAGAAAAAAAACGGATGCTCAGTTTAAAGATGTTTATACCCGTTTTTATTTCTTGGCTAGTTTAGAATAGAATAAAAATCGTTCGAACTACTACAATGAATTTACTCGCCTACGGGATATGAGAGGAACAACGAATGACAATTCGGAAAATGTTTAGACTCTTATTTTTTTTGCCTAGTCCAAAAAATTCTGAAAATCGTTCGAACTTCGAAAATGCATTCATTCGTTTACGAGATATGGTAGGAAAAGCGAAACCAAACGCGGAAAATAATTTGACTCATTTTAACTTTTTCCCTAGTTCAAAATGGTCTGAAAATCGTTAGAACTGGGTAAATCTATTCATTCGTTTACGAGATGTCGGAGGAAAAGCAAAATTAAACTCCGAAAATAATTTGACTCATTTTAATTTTTTTCCTAGTTCAAAATGGTCTGATAATTGTTTGAAACGGGATAACCTATTCATTCCTTTACGAGATATGAGAGGAAAATCGAATGACAATACGGAAAATATTAAAACTCGTTCCTGTTATTGAAAGTTCAGAATAGTCTGAAAATCGTCAGAACAAAAATCCAGTCAGTCATTTACAAGATATGAGAGGAAAAGCGAAACCATACGTGGAAAATAATTTGACTCATCTTATCTTTTTCCCTAGTTCAAAATTATCGGAATATCTTTTGAACTGGGAAAATCTATTCACCCGTTTACAAGATATGAGAAAAAAAGCGGATGCTCAGTTTAAAGATGTTCATACCCGTTATTATTTCTTGCCTAGTTTAGAATAGAATAAAAATCGTTCGAACTGCTACAATGAATTTACTCGCTTATGAGATATGAGAGGAAAAACGAATGACAATTCGGAAAATGTTTAAACTCTTATTTTTTTTGCCTAGTCCAAAAAATTCTGAAAATCGTTCGAACTTCGAAAATGCATTCATTCGTTTACGAGATATGGTAGGAAAAGCGAAACCAAACGCGGAAAATAATTTGACTCATTTTAACTTTTTCCCTAGTTCAAAATGGTCTGAAAATCGTTAGAACTGGGTAAATCTATTCATTCGTTTACGAGATGTCGGAG
The DNA here is from genome assembly GCA_948150685.1 of Rhaphigaster nebulosa. Classification (NCBI taxonomy): domain Eukaryota; kingdom Metazoa; phylum Arthropoda; class Insecta; order Hemiptera; family Pentatomidae; genus Rhaphigaster; species Rhaphigaster nebulosa. The sequence continues at coordinate 187,542,582 of OX411307.1, read as the reverse complement.
GAAAAGCAAAATTAAACTCCGAAAATAATTTGACTCATTTTAATTTTTTTCCTAGTTCAAAATGGTCTGATAATTGTTTGAAACGGGATTATCTATTCATTCCTTTACGAGATATGAGAAGAAAATCGAATGACAATACGGAAAATATTAAAACTTATTCCTGTTATTGAAAGTTCAGAATAGTCTGAAAATCGATAGAACAAAAATCCAGTCACTCATTTACAAGATATGAGAGGAAAAGCGAAACCAAACGCGGAAAATAATTTGACTCATTTTAACTTTTTCCCTAGTTCAAAATGGTCTGAAAATCGTTGATACTGGGTAAATCTTTTCATTCGTTTACGAGATGTCGGAGGAAAAGCAAAATTAAACTCGGAAAATAAATTGACTTATTTTAATTTTTTTCCTAGTTCAAAATGGTCTGATAATCGTTTGAAACGGAAACATCTATTCATTCCTTTACGAGGTATGAGAGGAAAATCGAATGACAATACGGAAAATATTAAAACTCGTTCCTGTTATTGAAAGTTCAGAATAGTCTGAAAATCGTCAGAACAAAAATCTAGTCACTCATTTACAAGATATGAGAGGAAAAGCGAAACCAAACGCGGAAAATAATTTGACTCATCTTATCTTTTTCCCTAGTTCAAAATTATCGGAATATCGTTTGAACATGGAAAATCTATTCACCCGTTTACAAGATATGAGAAAAAAAGCGGATGCTCAGTTTAAAGATGTTCATTCCCGTTATTATTTCTTGCCTAGTTTAGAATAGAATAAAAATCGTTCGAACTGCTACAATCAATTTACTCGCTTATGAGATATGAGAGGAAAAACGAATGACAATTCGGAAAATGTTTAAACTCTTATTTTTTTGCCTAGTCCAAAAAATTCTGAAAATCGTTCGAACTTCGAAAATGCGTTCATTCGTTTACGAGATATGGTAGGAAAAGCGAAACCAAACGCGGAAAATAATTTGACTCATTTTAACTTTTTCCCTAGTTCAAAATGGTCTGAAAATCGTTAGAACTGGGTAAATCTATTCATTCGTTTACGAGATGTCGGAGGAAAAGCGAAATTAAACTCCGAAAATAATTTGACTCATTTTAATTTTTTTCCTAGTTCAAAATGGTCTGATAATTGTTTGAAACGGGATTATCTATTCATTCCTTTACGAGATATGAGAGGAAAATCGAATGACAATACGGAAAATATTAAAACTCATTCCTGTTATTGAAAGTTCAGAATAGTCTGAAAATCGATAGAACAAAAATCCAGTCACTCATTTACAAGATATGAGAGGAAAAGCGAAAACAAAAGCGGAAAATAATTTGACTCATTTTAACTTTTTCCCTAGTTCAAAATGGTCTGAAAATCGTTGATACTGGGTAAATCTTTTCATTCGTTTACGAGATGTCGGAGGAAAAGCTAAATTAAACTCGGAAAATAATTTGACTTATTTTAATTTTTTTCCTAGTTCAAAATGGTCTGATAATTGTTTGAAACGGAATAATCTATTCATTCCTTTACGAGATATGAGAGGAAAATCGAATTACAATACGGAAAATATTAAAACTCATTCCTGTTATTGAAAGTTCAGAATAGTCTGAAAATCGTTAGAACAAAAATCCAGTCACTCATTTACAAGATATGAGAGGAAAAGCGAAACCAAACGCGGAAAATAATTTGACTCATTTTAACTTTTTCCCTAGTTCAAAATGGTCTGAAAATCGTTAATACTGGGTAAATCTTTTCATTCGCTTACGAGATGTCGGAGGAAAAGCAAAATTAAACTCGGAAAATAATTTGACTTAATTTAATTTTTTTCCTAGTTCAAAATGGTCTGATAATCGTTTGAAACGGAAAAATCTATTCATTCCTTTACGAGGTATGAGAGGAAAATCGAATGACAATACGGAAAATATTAAAACTCTTATGTTATTTGCCTAGTTCAAAAAATTCTGAAAATCGTTCGAACTTCTAAATGCGTTCATTCGTTTACGAGATATGGAATAAAAAGCGAAACCAAACGCGGAAAATAATTTGACTTATTTTTACTTTTTCCCTAGAGCAAAATGGTCTGAAAATCATTAGAACTGGGAAAATCTATTCATTCGTTTACAAGATATGAGAAAAAAAGCGGATGCTCAGTTTAAAGATGTTTATATCCGTTTTTATTTCTTGGCTAGTTTAGAATAGAATAAAAATCCTTCGAACTCCTACAATGAATTTACTCGCTTTCGAGATATGAGAGGAAAAACGAATGACAATTCGGAAAATGTTTAAACTCTTATTTTTTTTGCCTAGTCCAAAAAATTCTGAAAATCGTTCGAACTTCGAAAATGCGTTCATTCGTTTACGAGATATGGTAGGAAAAGCGAAACCAAAAGTGGAAAATAATTTGACTCATTTTAACTTTTTCCCTAGTTCAAAATGGTCTGAAAATCGTTAGAACTGGGTAAATCTATTCATTCGTTTACGAGATGTCGGAGGAAAAGCTAAATTAAACTCCGAAAATAATTTGACTCATTTTAATTTTTTTCCTAGTTCAAAATGGTCTGGTAATTGTTTGAAACGGGATTATCTATTCATTCCTTTACGAGATATGAGAGGAAAATCGAATGACAATACGAAAAATATTAAAACTCATTCCTGTTATTGAAAGTTCAGAATAGTCTGAAAATCGTTAGAACAAAAATCCAGTCACTCATTTACAAGATATGAGAGGAAAAGCGAAACCAAACGCGGAAAATAATTTGACTCATTTTAACTTTTTCCCTAGTTCAAAATGGTCTGAAAATCGTTGATACTGGGTAAATCTTTTCATTCGTTTACGAGATGTCGGAGGAAAAGCAAAATTAAACTCGGAAAATAATTTGACTTATTTTAATTTTTTTCCTAGTTCAAAATGGTCTGATAATCGTTTGAAACGGAAACATCTATTCATTCCTTTACGAGGTATGAGAGGAAAATCGAATGACAATACGGAAAATATTAAAACTCGTTCCTGTTATTGAAAGTTCAGAATAGTCTGAAAATCGTCAGAACAAAAATCTAGTCACTCATTTACAAGATATGAGAGGAAAAGCGAAACCAAACGCGGAAAATAATTTGACTCATCTTATCTTTTTCCCTAGTTCAAAATTATCGGAATATCGTTTGAACATGGAAAATCTATTCACCCGTTTACAAGATATGAGAAAAAAAGCGGATGCTCAGTTTAAAGATGTTCATTCCCGTTATTATGTCTTGCCTAGTTTAGAATAGAATAAAAATCGTTCGAACTGCTACAATCAATTTACTCGCTTATGAGATATGAGAGGAAAAACGAATGACAATTCGGAAAATGTTTAAACTCTTATTTTTTTGCCTAGTTCAAAAAATTCTGAAAATCGTTCGAACTTGGAAAATGCATTCATTCGTTTACGATATATGGTAGGAAAAGCGAAACCAAACGCGGAAAATAATTTGACTCATTTTAACTTTTTCCCTAGTTCAAAATGGTCTGAAAATCGTTAGAACTGGGTAAATCTATTCATTCGTTTACGAGATGTCGGAGGAAAAGCTAAATTAAACTCCGAAAATAATTTGACTCATTTTAATTTTTTTCCTAGTTCAAAATGGTCTGATAATTGTTTGAAACGGGATTATCTATTCATTCCTTTACGAGATATGAGAGGAAAATCGAATGACAATACGGAAAATATTAAAACTCATTCCTGTTATTGAAAGTTCAGAATAGTCTGAAAATCGTTAGAACAAATATCCAGTCACTCATTTACAAGATATGAGAGGAAAAGCGAAACCAAACGCGGAAAATAATTTGACTCATTTTAACTTCTTCCCTAGTTCAAAATGGTCTGAAAATCGTTGATACTGGGTAAATCTTTTTATTCGTTTACGAGATGTCGGAGGAAAAGCAAAATTAAACTCGGAAAATAATTTGACTTATTTTAATTTTTTTCCTAGTTCAAAATGGTCTGATAATTGTTTGAAACGGGATTATCTATTCATTCCTTTACGAGATATGAGAGGAAAATCGAATGACACTACGGAAAATATTAAAACTCATTCCTGTTATTGAAAGTTCAGAATAGTCTGAAAATCGATAGAACAAAAATCCAGTCACTCATTTACAAGATATGAGAGGAAAAGCGAAAACAAACGCGGAAAATAATTTGACTCATTTTAACTTTTTCCCTAGTTCAAAATGGTCTGAAAATCGTTGATACTGGGTAAATCTTTTCATTCGTTTACGAGATGTCGGAGGAAAAGCAAAATTAAACTCGGTAAATAATTTGAAAATCGAATGACAATACGGAAAATATTAAAACTCTTTCCTGTTATTGAAAGTTCAGAATAGTCTGAAAATCGTCAGAACAAAAATCTAGTCACTCATTTACAAGATATGAGAGGAAAAGCGAAACCAAACGCGGAAAATAATTTGACTCATCTTATCTTTTTCCCTAGTTCAAAATTATCGGAATATCGTTTGAACTGGGAAAATCTATTCACCCGTTTACAAGATATGAGAAAAAAAGCGGATGCTCAGTTTAAAGATGTTCATTCCCGTTATTATTTCTTGCCTAGTTTAGAATAGAATAAAAATCGTTCGAACTGCTACAATCAATTTACTCGCTTATGAGATATGAGAGGAAAAACGAATGACAATTCGGAAAATGTTTAAACTCTTATTTTTTTGCCTAGTTCAAAAAATTCTGAAAATCGTTCGAACTTGGAAAATGCATTCATTCGTTTACGATATATGGTAGGAAAAGCGAAACCAAACGCGGAAAATAATTTGACTCATTTTAACTTTTTCCCTAGTTCAAAGTGGTCTGAAGATCGTTAGAACTGGGTAAATCTATTCATTCGTTTACGAGATGTCGGAGGAAAAGCGAAATTAAACTCCGAAAATAATTTGACTCATTTTAATTTTTTTCGTAGTTCAAAATGGTCTGATAATTGTTTGAAACGGGATTATCTATTCATTCCTTTACGAGATATGAGAGGAAAATCGAATGACAATACGGAAAATATTAAAACTCTTATGTTATTTGCCTAGTTCAAAAAATTCTGAAAATCGTTCGAACTTCTAAATGCGTTCATTCGTTTACGAGATATGGAATAAAAAGCGAAACCAAACGCGGAAAACAATTTGACTTATTTTTACTTTTTCCCTAGAGCAAAATGGTCTGAAAATCATTAGAACTGGGAAAATCTATTCATTCGTTTACAAGATATGAGAAAAAAAGCGGATGCTCAGTTTAAAGATGTTTATATCCGTTTTTATTTCTTGGCTAGTTTAGAATAGAATAAAAATCCTTCGAACTCCTACAATGAATTTACTCGCTTTCGAGATATGAGAGGAAAAACGAATGACAATTCGGAAAATGTTTAAACTCTTATTTTTTTTGCCTAGTCCAAAAAATTCTGAAAATCGTTCGAACTTCGAAAATGCATTCATTCGTTTACGAGATATGGTAGAAAAAGCGAAACCAAAAGCGGAAAATAATTTGACTCATTTTAACTTTTTCCCTAGTTCAAAATGGTCTGAAAATCGTTAGAACTGGGTAAATCTATTCATTCGTTTACGAGATGTCGGAGGAAAAGCTAAATTAAACTCCGAAAATAATTTGACTCATTTTAATTTTTTTCCTTGTTCAAAATGGTCTGATAATTGTTTGAAACGGGATTATCTATTCATTCCTTTACGAGATATGAGAGGAAAATCGAATGACAATACGGAAAATATTAAAACTCATTCCTGTTATTGAAAGTTCAGAATAGTCTGAAAATCGTTAGAACAAAAATCCAGTCACTCATTTACAAGATATGAGAGGAAAAGCGAAACCAAACGCGGAAAATAATTTGACTCATTTTAACTTCTTCCCTAGTTCAAAATGGTCTGAAAATCGTTGATACTGGGTAAATCTTTTTATTCGTTTACGAGATGTCGGAGGAAAAGCAAAATTAAACTCGGAAAATAATTTGACTTATTTTAATTTTTTTCCTAGTTCAAAATGGTCTGATAATTGTTTGAAACGGGATTATCTATTCATTCCTTTACGAGATATGAGAGGAAAATCGAATGACAATACGGAAAATATTAAAACTCATTCCTGTTATTGAAAGTTCAGAATAGTCTGAAAATCGATAGAACAAAAATCCAGTCACTCATTTACAAGATATGAGAGGAAAAGCGAAACCAAACGCGGAAAATAATTTGACTCATTTTAACTTCTTCCCTAGTTCAAAATGGTCTGAAAATCGTTGATACTGGGTAAATCTTTTTATTCGTTTACGAGATGTCGGAGGAAAAGCAAAATTAAACTCGGAAAATAATTTGACTTATTTTAATTTTTTTCCTAGTTCAAAATGGTCTGATAATTGTTTGAAACGGGATTATCTATTCATTCCTTTACGAGATATGAGAGGAAAATCGAATGACAATACGGAAAATATTAAAACTCATTCCTGTTATTGAAAGTTCAGAATAGTCTGAAAATCGATAGAACAAAAATCCAGTCACTCATTTACAAGATATGAGAGGAAAAGCGAAAACAAACGCGGAAAATAATTTGACTCATTTTAACTTTTTCCCTAGTTCAAAATGGTCTGAAAATCGTTGATACTGGGTAAATCTTTTCATTCGTTTACGAGATGTCGGAGGAAAAGCAAAATTAAACTCGGTAAATAATTTGAAAATCGAATGACAATACGGAAAATATTAAAACTCTTTCCTGTTATTGAAAGTTCAGAATAGTCTGAAAATCGTCAGAACAAAAATCTAGTCACTCATTTACAAGATATGAGAGGAAAAGCGAAACCAAACGCGGAAAATAATTTGACTCATCTTATCTTTTTCCCTAGTTCAAAATTATCGGAATATCGTTTGAACTGGGAAAATCTATTCACCCGTTTACAAGATATGAGAAAAAAAGCGGATGCTCAGTTTAAAGATGTTCATTCCCGTTATTATTTCTTGCCTAGTTTAGAATAGAATAAAAATCGTTCGAACTGCTACAATCAATTTACTCGCTTATGAGATATGAGAGGAAAAACGAATGACAATTCGGAAAATGTTTAAACTCTTATTTTTTTGCCTAGTTCAAAAAATTCTGAAAATCGTTCGAACTTGGAAAATGCATACATTCGTTTACGATATATGGTAGGAAAAGCGAAACCAAACGCGGAAAATAATTTGACTCATTTTAACTTTTTCCCTAGTTCAAAGTGGTCTGAAGATCGTTAGAACTGGGTAAATCTATTCATTCGTTTACGAGATGTCGGAGGAAAAGCGAAATTAAACTCCGAAAATAATTTGACTCATTTTAATTTTTTTCGTGGTTCAAAATGGTCTGATAATTGTTTGAAACGGGATTATCTATTCATTCCTTTACGAGATATGAGAGGAAAATCGAATGACAATACGGAAAATATTAAAACTCTTATGTTATTTGCCTAGTTCAAAAAATTCTGAAAATCGTTCGAACTTCTAAATGCGTTCATTCGTTTACGAGATATGGAATAAAAAGCGAAACCAAACGCGGAAAATAATTTGACTTATTTTTACTTTTTCCCTAGAGCAAAATGGTCTGAAAATCATTAGAACTGGGAAAATCTATTCATTCGTTTACAAGATATGAGAAAAAAAGCGGATGCTCAGTTTAAAGATGTTTATATCCGTTTTTATTTCTTGGCTAGTTTAGAATAGAATAAAAATCCTTCGAACTCCTACAATGAATTTACTCGCTTTCGAGATATGAGAGGAAAAACGAATGACAATTCGGAAAATGTTTAAACTCTTATTTTTTTTGCCTAGTCCAACAAATTCTGAAAATCGTTCGAACTTCGAAAATGCATTCATTCGTTTACGAGATATGGTAGAAAAAGCGAAACCAAAAGCGGAAAATAATTTGACTCATTTTAACTTTTTCCCTAGTTCAAAATGGTCTGAAAATCGTTAGAACTGGGTAAATCTATTCATTCGTTTACGAGATGTCGGAGGAAAAGCTAAATTAAACTCCGAAAATAATTTGACTCATTTTAATTTTTTTCCTAGTTCAAAATGGTCTGATAATTGTTTGAAACGGGATTATCTATTCATTCCTTTACGAGATATGAGAGGAAAATCGAATGACAATACGGAAAATATTAAAACTCATTCCTGTTATTGAAAGTTCAGAATAGTCTGAAAATCGTTAGAACAAAAATCCAGTCACTCATTTACAAGATATGAGAGGAAAAGCGAAACCAAACGCGGAAAATAATTTGACTCATTTTAACTTCTTCCCTAGTTCAAAATGGTCTGAAAATCGTTGATACTGGGTAAATCTTTTTATTCGTTTACGAGATGTCGGAGGAAAAGCAAAATTAAACTCGGAAAATAATTTGACTTATTTTAATTTTTTTCCTAGTTCAAAATGGTCTGATAATTGTTTGAAACGGGATTATCTATTCATTCCTTTACGAGATATGAGAGGAAAATCGAATGACAATACGGAAAATATTAAAACTCATTCCTGTTATTGAAAGTTCAGAATAGTCTGAAAATCGATAAAACAAAAATCCAGTCACTCATTTACAAGATATGAGAGGAAAAGCGAAAACAAACGCGGAAAATAATTTGACTCATTTTAACTTTTTCCCTAGTTCAAAATGGTCTGAAAATCGTTGATACTGGGTAAATCTTTTCATTCGTTTACGAGATGTCGGAGGAAAAGCAAAATTAAACTCGGAAAATAATTTGACTTATTTTAATTTTTTTCCTAGTTCAAAATGGTCTGATAATCGTTTGAAACGGAAACATCTATTCATTCCTTTACGAGGTATGACAGGAAAATCGAATGACAATACGGAAAATATTAAAACTCGTTCCTGTTATTGAAAGTTCAGAATAGTCTGAAAATCGTCAGAACAAAAATCTAGTCACTCATTTACAAGATATGAGAGGAAAAGCGAAACCAAACGCGGAAAATAATTTGACTCATCTTATCTTTTTCCCAAGTTCAAAATTATCGGAATATCGTTTGAACTGGGAAAATCTATTCACCCGTTTACAAGATATGAGAAAAAAAGCGGATGCTCAGTTTAAAGATGTTCATTCCCGATATTATTTCTTGGCTAGTTTAGAATAGAATAAAAATCCTTCGAACTCCTACAATGAATTTACTCGCTTTCGAGATATGAGAGGAAAAACGAATGACAATTCGGAAAATGTTTAAACTCTTATTTTTTTTGCCTAGTCCAAAAAATTCTGAAAATCGTTCGAACTTCGAAAATGCATTCATTCGTTTACGAGATATGGTAGGAAAAGCGAAACCAAAAGCGGAAAATAATTTGACTCATTTTAACTTTTTCCCTAGTTCAAAATGGTCTGAAAATCGTTAGAACTGGGTAAATCTATTCATTCGTTTACGAGATGTCGGAGGAAAAGCTAAATTAAACTCGGAAAATAATTTGACTTATTATAATTTTTTTCCTAGTTCAAAATGGTCTGATAATTGTTTGAAACGGAATAATCTATTCATTCCTTTACGAGATATGAGAGGAAAATCGAATGACAATACGGAAAATATTAAAACTCATTCCTGTTATTGAAAGTTCAGAATAGTCTGAAAATCGTTAGAACAAAAATCCAGTCACTCATTTACAAGATATGAGAGGAAAAGCGAAACCAAACGCGGAAAATAATTTGACTCATTTTAACTTTTTCCCTAGTTCAAAATGGTCTGAAAATCGTTAATACTGGGTAAATCTTTTCATTCGCTTACGAGATGTCGGAGGAAAAGCAAAATTAAACTCGGAAAATAATTTGACTTAATTTAATTTTTTTCCTAGTTCAAAATGGTCTGATAATCGTTTGAAACGGAAAAATCTATTCATTCCTTTACGAGGTATGAGAGGAAAATCGAATGACAATACGGAAAATATTAAAACTCTTATGTTATTTGCCTAGTTCAAAAAATTCTGAAAATCGTTCGAACTTCTAAATGCGTTCATTCGTTTACGAGATATGGAATAAAAAGCGAAACCAAACGCGGAAAATAATTTGACTTATTTTTACTTTTTCCCTAGTTCAAAATTATCGGAATATCGTTTGAACTGGGAAAATCTATTCACCCGTTTACAAGATATGAGAAAAAAAGCGGATGCTCAGTTTAAAGATGTTCATTCCCGTTATTATTTCTTGCCTAGTTTAGAATAGAATAAAAATCGTTCGAACTGCTACAATCAATTTACTCGCTTATGAGATATGAGAGGAAAAACGAATGACAATTCGGAAAATGTTTAAACTCTTATTTTTTTTGCCTAGTCCAAAAAATTCTGAAAATCGTTCGAACTTCGAAAATGCATTCATTCGTTTACGAGATATGGTAGGAAAAGCGAAACCAAAAGCGGAAAATAATTTGACTCATTTTAACTTTTTCCCTAGTTCAAAATGGTCTGAAAATCGTTAGAACTGGGTAAATCTATTCATTCGTTTACGAGATGTCGGAGGAAAAGCTAAATTAAACTCCGAAAATAATTTGACTTATTTTAATTTTTTTCCTAGTTCAAAATGGTCTGATAATCGTTTGAAACGGAAACATCTATTCATTCCTTTACGAGGTATGACAGGAAAATCGAATGACAATACGGAAAATATTAAAACTCGTTCCTGTTATTGAAAGTTCAGAATAGTCTGAAAATCGTCAGAACAAAAATCTAGTCACTCATTTACAAGATATGAGAGGAAAAGCGAAACCAAACGCGGAAAATAATTTTACTCATCTTATCTTTTTCCCTAGTTCAAAATTATCGGAATATCGTTTGAACTGGGAAAATCTATTCACCCGTTTACAAGATATGAGAAAAAAAGCGGATGCTCAGTTTAAAGATGTTCATTCCCGATATTATTTCTTGCCTAGTTTAGAATAGAATAAAAATCCTTCGAACTCCTACAATGAATTTACTCGCTTTCGAGATATGAGAGGAAAAACGAATGACAATTCGGAAAATGTTTAAACTCTTATTTTTTTGCCTAGTTCAAAAAATTCTGAAAATCGTTCGAACTTGGAAAATGCATTCATTCGTTTACGATATATGGTAGGAAAAGCGAAACCAAACGCGGAAAATAATTTGACTCATTTTAACTTTTTCCCTAGTTCAAAATGGTCTGAAAATCGTTAGAACTGGGTAAATCTATTCATTCGTTTACGAGATGTCGGAGGAAAAGCAAAATTAAACTCCGAAAATAATTTGACTCATTTTAATTTTTTTCCTAGTTCAAAATGGTCTGATAATTGTTTGAAACGGGATTATCTATTCATTCCTTTACGAGATATGAGAGGAAAATCGAATGACAATACGGAAAATATTAAAACTCATTCCTGTTATTGAAAGTTCAGAATAGTCTGAAAATCGATAGAACAAAAATCCAGTCACTCATTTACAAGATATGAGAGGAAAAGCGAAAACAAACGCGGAAAATAATTTGACTCATTTTAACTTTTTCCCTAGTTCAAAATGGTCTGAAAATCGTTGATACTGGGTAAATCTTTTCATTCGTTTACGAGATGTCGGAGGAAAAGCAAAATTAAACTCGGAAAATAATTTGACTTATTTTAATTTTTTTCCTAGTTCAAAATGGTCTGATAATCGTTTGAAACGGAAACATCTATTCATTCCTTTACGAGGTATGACAGGAAAATCGAATGACGATACGGAAAATATTAAAACTCGTTCCTGTTATTGAAAGTTCAGAATAGTCTGAAAATCGTCAGAACAAAAATCTAGTCACTCATTTACAAGATATGAGAGGAAAAGCGAAACCAAACGCGGAAAATAATTTGACTGATCTTATCTTTTTCCCTAGTTCAAAATTATCGGAATATCGTTTGAACTGGGAAAATCTATTCACCCGTTTACAAGATATGAGAAAAAAAGCGGATGCTCAGTTTAAAGATGTTCATTCCCGTTATTATTTCTTGCCTAGTTTAGAATAGAATAAAAATCGTTCGAACTGCTACAATCAATTTACTCGCTTATGAGATATGAGAGGAAAAACGAATGACAATTCGGAAAATGTTTAAACTCTTATTTTTTTGCCTAGTTCAAAAAATTCTGAAAATCGTTCGAACTTGGAAAATGCATTCATTCGTTTACGATATATGGTAGGAAAAGCGAAACCAAACGCGGAAAATAATTTGACTCATTTTAACTTTTTCCCTAGTTCAAAATGGTCTGAAAATCGTTAGAACTGGGTAAATCTATTCATTCCTTTACGAGGTATGACAGGAAAATCGAATGACGATACGGAAAATATTAAAACTCGTTCCTGTTATTGAAAGTTCAGAATAGTCTGAAAATCGTCAGAACAAAAATCTAGTCACTCATTTACAAGATATGAGAGGAAAAGCGAAACCAAACGCGGAAAATAATTTGACTCATCTTATCTTTTTCCCTAGTTCAAAATTATCGGAATATCGTTTGAACTGGGAAAATCTATTCACCCGTTTACAAGATATGAGAAAAAAAGCGGATGCTCAGTTTAAAGATGTTCATTCCCGTTATTATTTCTTGCCTAGTTTAGAATAGAATAAAAATCGTTCGAACTGCTACAATCAATTTACTCGCTTATGAGATATGAGAGGAAAAACGAATGACAATTCGGAAAATGTTTAAACTCTTATTTTTTTGCCTAGTTCAAAAAATTCTGAAAATCGTTCGAACTTGGAAAATGCATTCATTCGTTTACGATATATGGTAGGAAAAGCGAAACCAAACGCGGAAAATAATTTGACTCATTTTAACTTTTTCCCTAGTTCAAAGTGGTCTGAAGATCGTTAGAACTGGGTAAATCTATTCATTCGTTTACGAGATGTCGGAGGAAAAGCGAAATTAAACTCCGAAAATAATTTGACTCATTTTAATTTTTTTCCTAGTTCAAAATGGTCTGATAATTGTTTGAAACGGGATTATCTATTCATTCCTTTACGAGATATGAGAGGAAAATCGAATGACAATACGGAAAATATTAAAACTCTTATGTTATTTGCCTAGTTCAAAAAATTCTGAAAATCGTTCGAACTTCTAAATGCGTTCATTCGTTTACGAGATATGGAATAAAAAGCGAAACCAAACGCGGAAAATAATTTGACTTATTTTTACTTTTTCCCTAGAGCAAAATGGTCTGAAAATCATTAGAACTGGGAAAATCTATTCATTCGTTTACAAGATATGAGAAAAAAAGCGGATGCTCAGTTTAAAGATGTTTATATCCGTTTTTATTTCTTGGCTAGTTTAGAATAGAATAAAAATCCTTCGAACTCCTACAATGAATTTACTCGCTTTCGAGATATGAGAGGAAAAACGAATGACAATTCGGAAAATGTTTAAACTCTTATTTTTTTTGCCTAGTCCAAAAAATTCTGAAAATCGTTCGAACTTCGAAAATGCATTCATTCGTTTACGAGATATGGTAGGAAAAGCGAAACCAAAAGCGGAAAATAATTTGACTCATTTTAACTTTTTCCCTAGTTCAAAATGGTCTGAAAATCGTTAGAACTGGGTAAATCTATTCATTCGTTTACGAGATGTCGGAGGAAAAGCTAAATTAAACTCCGAAAATAATTTGACTCATTTTAATTATTTTCCTAGTTAAAAATGGTCTGATAATCGTTTGGAACGGGATAATCTATTCATTCCTTTACGAGATATGAGAGGAAAATCGAATGACAATACGGAAAATATTAAAACTCATTCCTGTTATTGAAAGTTCAGAATAGTCTGAAAATCGTTAGAACAAAAATCCAGTCACTCATTTACAAGATATGAGAGGAAAAGCTAAACCAAACGCGGAAAATAATTTGACTCATTTTAACTTTTTCCCTAGTTCAAAATGGTCTGAAAATCGTTAATACTGGGTAAATATTTTCATTCGTTTACGAGATGTCGGAGGAAAAGCAAAATTAAACTCGGAAAATAATTTGACTTATTTTAATTTTTTTCCTAGTTCAAATTGGTCTGATAATCGTTTGAAACGGGAAAATCTATTCATTCCTTTACGAGATATGAGAGGAAAATCGAATGACAATACGGAAAATATTAAAACTCGTTCCTGTTATTGAATGTTCATTCATTTACAAGATATGAGAGGAGAAGCGGATGCTAAGTTTAAAGAAGTTTTTTTGTTTCTTGGCTAGTTTAGAATAGACTGAAAAGCGTTCGAACTGCCAGATTGCATTTACTCGTTTACGAGATATCAGAGGAAAAACGAATGAATATTCGGAAATTTTTTAAACTCTTTTCGTTTTTGACAAGTTCAGGATAGTCCTAAAATCGTTCGAACTGTGAAAATATATTCACTCGTTTACAAGATATAAGTGGAAAATCGAATGACAATACGGAAAATATTAAAACTCGTTCCTGTTATTGACAAGTTCAGAATAGTCTGAAAATCGTTCGAACTGTAAAAATCCATTCACTCATTTACAAGATATGAGTGGAAAAGCGGATGCTAAGTTTAAAGAAGTTTTTATGTTTCTTGTCTAGTTTAGAATAGACTAAAAATCGTTCGAACTGCCAGAATGCATTTATTCGTTTACGAGATATGAGAGAAATAGCGAATGAAAATACGGAAATTTTTTAAACTCGTTTCCGCTTTTGACAAGTTCAGAATAGCTGAAAATCTTTCGAACTGCGAAAATCCATTCACTCATTTACAAGATATGAGAGGAAAAGCGGATGCTAAGTTTGCAGATGTTTTTATGTGTTTTGGCTGGTTTAGAACAGACTAAAAATCGTTCGAACTGCCAGAATGCATTTACTCGTTTACGAGATATCAGAGGAAAAACGTATGAAAATTCGGAAATTTTTTAAACTTTTCGTTTTTGACGAGTTCAGAATAGTCTGAAAATCGTTCGAACTGCGAAAATCCATTCACTCGTTTACAAGATGTGAGAGAAAAGGCGGATGCTAAGTTTAAAGTTGTTTAAACCCGATTGTGTTTTTTTGCTAGTTTAGAATATACTAAAAATCGTTCGACCTGCCAGAATGGATTTACTCGTTTAGGAGATATTTACTCGTTTACGGGAGTCACGAGGGCAAGAGTGGTTAAAGTTCGGTCGAGTCGGTCTAGTGTCCAAAGTCCACAAGTGCCCATAACAAATTCCACAACAAAAGTTTTTTCCTCTATGGCTGCAGAACCGGGAGTTCTACCCATCTATTGTACCTTTGTGAGAATTACGTGAAGAAGTGCATGCTCCTGAAAATATTTCAAGTAGCGTTTACGTGAATTCCTTTAAATTATTTTAAAAAGTATAATACTTATTATAGGGTGGTAAGTGAAAGTTGTTTGATACGCGCACCGCTCTAGATATTTTATTTAAATTCAACCGAAGAATATAATGTTTCATGCTCATTTAAGTATATAAATAAATCACAATAATGAAATAATATTGTTTTTCTGGTTGAAAATCGGCCACCGGGTAATCCTAGCAATAAATAAATATTTAAATTGAAAGTTGAAATCAGAACAATTGATAATGCTTCTTCGAAAATTCCAACAACGGAAAAGTTTATATTTGAAATAGAAATACTCAGTGGCGTAGGCAGTGGGGGATCCGCCGGTCCGACGCCCCCCAAATTACAAAATACTTTTACATATTCTTTCTTATCTGCAAACGAAAATTGTATAAACCTATTTGAATGTTATTTCATAAATAATATATCTAGGCATATAAAATATTATATTTAGAGAAGGCTCCCTTACATGCCCAGTTGGGGGCGGGTTTCTTTAAAGTAGATCCTTGGATGGACTCCCCCCCTCCCCGAAATGAAATTCTGGCTACGCCACTGGAAATGCTGTATTGACCATAATTAATAAAGCTCGCCTACCACTCATCACTTTTTCTGAAGATTAGGTATTTAAATTGAAAATTATATAAATTTTAAAATTTCATGACACTATATCTTAAAGTTCAGAAGTAAATATATTTTTTATTTTTAATAGACATTATTAATCATGCAGAAGAATCGAGTTCTTCTTCTGAAAGGTCGCCCACTGATCTAAGAAAACAATGTCATCACAGCCGAAAATCGAAAAGTAAGATGCAAAACAGTATGAAGAAGTTGGTGAACATAGGTAGCATTTATGGAAGCAGTAATGAAGAAACATCTTTTACGTAAGTAAATCTCCAAGAATCAAAAAAAATATTTTTTAGAAAAATAAGAAATTAATGATTTTGTTAGTCGCTACTTTAATTGAAATCACAAAGTATTATAATTTATTAATCAATAATGATGGGATTCTAAAGATCAAAAAAAAAAATTAAAAAAAGAAATCACTGTATATATCTAAAATTAATTTTTTTATATTGTCTTAATATGTCTTATTAGAAAGTACTTTATTAAATAGATTTTATTCTTGGTTTTATTTATAGTTGGTTCATCTATGTAATAATTTTGATATATATAGGTTATACTTGTTGGCATTTAATTTTTTATATATTAATGTCATTCGGACAAGTAAAGATATCACCAAAAGATAATCCGGATTCTATGAAAAAGAAAATTCGCAGAAAAGATCTTCCTGTTGATGATTTTCACCCTGCAGATCCAGCTATTGGCTGTAGTTGGCCTGGAAGAAGATGGCTATCCGCTTACTGCTTAACTTAACTAGGGCACTAGAATTCATCAGCCAGCTTGAATCGGGCTTGTAGCCCAATAAAATTAGGGCACGAGGATTAATCAGCCAATTTGAATTGGGCTGCAGCCCAATCAAATTTGGGTACGAGGATTCATCAACCAACTTGAATCGGGTTAGTAGCCCTGACAAATAAGGTGAAAAATAAGCTAAACCTCCCAATGAAAGATGTTGAGCTAAAAATTTATTTCAACCTTTATTATGACTTTCTAAATGTTGGCTAAAAAGTCTCATTAAATCTCATCTAAAGTTATTTAAGGTCTAACAAGTAACAAAAATCAGTTTTTTGTAAATATCTCTTTTTTATCCTACGTTGTTAGAGGATATCATCAAACTTGAAGAAAATTAAATTCTGTACTAGTTCGGTCTTATTAATTTTACTCATTTTAGGAAAAAGTATGAATGTGAATTATGAAAGTGTAGGGCATTCTAAGTAAAAAAAAGCCTTGTCTGCCATTCCATAGCCACTACATTAAAAATAGCGGCATTTTATTCAGATAGAATCAAAATTTTTCGCTAATTTTTCATTCCGTTCTCAATATCTTATAGACTACCAACCACATGAAAAACATTAAACATACCTATTTTTAAAATGTAATTAAATTTGCTTAAATTAGAGCCCTAATAGAGCTATATCAGTTTACTTGTTCCCGACAAAATATATTTATAAAAAAAAAAAATCTCCCAAGAACGATAAATCACCATTTTGTAAATTATTTTGAAAAATTTTATGGAAACCGTATTTTCTACGAAGATAATTATTATAAACTACTTTATGGGGCATTTGACCAGCTCTAATTTGAGTGGTAATAGACATCTGCACGTTTCATAGTTCCCGAGACACTCTTTTTAAAAAAACACATTTTTGTTTTCGATAAAACAAGAAATCTCCATTTTGTGAGTTCACTTTGGCAAATAGTTCCTGAGAAATCTAGTTTTTCTCAAGATATGATTGCGTTGCATAATGTAAAAATCATGTTCATGTGTTTTTTAAAAACTTTCTCTAGGGAACTATTGGACGTACTGATGTATTATTACCACCCAAACTGGAGCTAGCTAAATGAACAATAAGCTAGGTAGTCTATAGTGATTATCTTCGTAGAAAAAAGAAGGAAATATCTTCCTGAATATTTGCCAAAATAAATTCACAGAATAGTGATTTCTTATTTTATTGATGAAAAGGTTGTTTTTTTTTTAAACGTTTTCTTGGGAACTATGAAACGTACAGATGTCTATTACCACTAAAATTAGAGCTAGTTAAATGGACCATAAAGTAGTTTATCATAATTATCTTCGTAAGAAGAACAGTTCCCGTGATATTTGCCAAAATAAATTTACAAAATAGTGATTTACTTATTTTTGGAAAAATATATATTTTTTAAAACATTATTTCGGAAACTAATAGGCGTCTTTGTACAAATCAAATTGGAGCTGGTTAAATGTACCACAAATGATATGCCTTCGCAGGTAGAGTGGATTTGCCGGAAAAAAAATTTAACTTAAGTAAATTTAAAGAGCTCTATTATAACTCAAATTTTTGAAAATTTATCTTTTATTAAAAAAGAGTAGACGGGAGAAGACCAAGAGGAAGACCACGGATCACCTGGGAAGAAGGCGTGCGGGAGGCGTTCAGGAAGCGAGGGCTGGACTGGAGGAGGAGAGAATTGGTTCAAGAAAGGGACACTTGGGTCAAGCTCTATAGAGGGCATCCCCACACTGCGCAGCGGTAGAGAGGGAGAGAATATGATGATGATGATTAAAAAAGTTTTTCATAATGTTCTTCGTTGGTTGTGAGCACGGAATTGAAAATAAGCCAACATTTTAGGTTTTTCCTTGAGTAAAATTTTATATATGAAGCGGCTTTTGAATGGCAGATACCGCTTATTTTAATTTGAATGTCCTGCACATTGATTATTCACATTCAAATCTTCTACTAAAATGAGTAGACTATTTTGGCATTGGTTCCAGGGCTCTTCGCCTGTTCGCCTTATACCTAGGGAACGTTTAATCATTAAAAAAGAAAATTAATAAAACCAAAACTAAAAAAACGAGATATTTATAAAAAAAAAAAAAAAAAACATTTTTATCACTTTTTTTCGATTTTTGGTCTTAATAACTTGAAATCCTGACGCTAGATTTTATAAGACTTTTTAGTAAACATTTAGAAAGTCATAATGAAGGTTAATGCAAATTTTCAGCTGAGTATCTTTCCTGAATCCTTATCTGAATGGGCTAATGAAGGATCCATGCCCTACCAGCAGTTGAGCAAGGTAATGGCCAATCTCTAAATTTTTACCACCAAGTTGCCATTTTTGCCAATCCCAACCTTACTGTAGCCCTAAGAATATTCCTTACTATTCCAGTTTCTTCTGGAGAAAGGAGTTTAAACTGATTAAAACTTATTTGGAGAGCACGAAATCTCAACAAACGTTAACAAATCTGAATATAATATTCATAGAGCGCAAAAGAGCTGCTTCCATAAACTATGGAGGCGATCATAAACATTTTTTGCTACACAAAAATATCGAAAAGTAAAATTTTAATGTTATTATTTGTACATGTTCATTATTCTATTTTTTTTTTTTTTGCATGTGTTTTAGTTTGTTTGTTTAGGCCTTAATTCAGTCAATAAAATGCGTTAATACTATGATAGATAATTATTTTGAAATATATCACCTAAAACATACTTATAAAACAACTGTTTTTATTGGAGAGGGGGGTGACAGAAGGGCCGGAAAAATTAAACTTGTCTCCCCCCTTGAAAAAATCCTAGATCCGGTCCTGGCTTTAACTGTGGTCTTCTTAACTGTTTTAGAACCAACATTATCCGCAAAAAAACTCGATTTTGTTTTTATTTTATAAACATATCTTTTTACACAGACCTTCTAGATAATGCTGTTATAATGATAATAGCTGTTAAGAAGAAACTCCTCTCTTTCCAACGAGTTCAAGAAAATCGAAATCGGATAACGTGAAGACAGAGCTTCAAATCGAAACGTAATTTCGTGGCTAACAAATTTTGAACTCTCTCGAAAGTAAAAAAAAAAAAGTTTTTTGTTTTGGATGATATTTTCAACATGAACGTTTTTCGGAAAATTTCACAGGTTGGACGCTCTGAAGAGCCGATTTCGTTAGGTTTAGCTTAAAATGTAACTGGGCCTTAATGTAAGCGATCTTAACTTGAAACTGTTTTCGATTTCCGGATCTTCTAATTCGCAATTTATGCAAAAAATTGACCATAAGTGTAATGTTCGCGATAAGCAGGTAATTCTCGTGATACCGAAAATTTCACAGGTTTGACGCTCCGTTGAGCCATAATGTAATTGAACCTTTTTTATCGGTAATCTTATGTTGAATAACATCTGTTTATAACTTTTTTGGATAAAATGCATATTTATAGAGAAAAGAAAACACCCTTACAGCAGATTTTTTCTTGAAATAACGAAAATTTCAGAGGATTGATGCTTCGTAGGTCTGTTACCCTCAGTTTTAGCTTAAAATGTGACAACCTTTTTTAAGGTAATTTTAAGGGGAATTATATTTGCATGTAAATTTTTTCGATAAAATATACGTATCCAAAAAAAAAAAAATTATTTTTTTACTTACTTATTTAGTAATAAATAGCGAAGCAAGAAACTTGCAAATACATAAATAAAATTTCTTAGCTGTAGTATCACTCTTACAATATCTTGTTATTAACTTTAAATTGCCATAAATATATTTATAAAATACATTACTAAACGTAATCAAACAGGAAAATAAAAAACTAAACATAACATTACAGATTTCAGCCAAAATCATCATTCATTCAACATCAACTATGTACTTTGAACATATTTGATAAAAAAACTAATCTGTTATGATTGTTAATTATAATTCTGGTTTTTAATTAATTGAATATATAAATAGTATCCACAACAATTTTAGGTAGACGTGTAGACTTGAAGGGAAGTCATGGAGTTTTGAAGGGAAAAGTTTAGGATATGATCCTGGCTGTATTCATTAGTTCTGGACTTGAGAATGGAGGAGAGCGAGTCTTCTGAGGAACTTTCAGGAAGTAGTTTTCAGGGTCAAAAGAAGTTTGTGGAATGCAGTATTGGGAAGAGTGTGGTATAGAAAGAGTATTGGCAAAATAAGAATTTAGTTCATTGGTATCGACAGGAAAATAAGTACAGGCTTTGGAGTTAACTACTTACAGTTTTTTAAGAATTTGACAACTGAACATAGGATTAGGAGCTTGTGATAAGGAAAAAAAACTGTGCCTTGTTCGGCGTAATAAGGATTGGGTGAAGTTTCGTAGGGACCTTGATTATTCCAGCAATAATCAACTCAAGTTCGACTACGTCTCAAACGGCATCTCAACAAGCATATCTTCTCTTCATCAGCACTTTAATTTCTCAATTAATCCAAGGAACAGAGGGACGTCTCTATGTGGAGGTCTTAAGGTGTGCCTGGTGATTTAGGTATACGGAAAGGTTAGATGAATGACATTCCACCGTTTCATCAATGGAAAAAGAGGAAAATATAGAATCTAGGGATTGGGATTCAAAATAAAGATTTAGATTTTAGAGTGTAGTCTATATTTTCAAATTTACTATCGGGATTTTGAGCGCGAATGCGCATTTGGATTTTCGGTTCTTATTGAACATTTTAACAGTTTATAAGGGCCATTTATTATATTTTCAAGCGTTCTTATACGGTTTTTCGAATTGGATATTTTATCGAGCATGCTCCTTTCGAATGACCATTACAATTGACATTTTTCTTATTGAAGTTATTGTTTGTTAAGTTTTATAGGACGATATACAAAAAAAAAATGACAAATATAAATGTAATTTGAAATGCACATGTTCCATGAAAAAATTAAATTTGAAATATGCAATCAAAACACACGAACACCTAATAATAGATTTCTATGTCAAATCAGGGCTCTTTGCCTGTTCGCCTTATGCCTAGGGAACGTTTAATCATTAAAAAAGAAAATTAATAAAACCAAAACTAAAAAAACGAGATATTTATAAAAAAAAAAAACGATTTTTATAACTGTTTTTTGATCTTTGATCTTATTAACTTGAAATCCTGACACTAGATTTTATAAGACTTTTAGTAAACATTTAGAAAGTCATAATGAAGGTTAATGCAAATTTTCAGCTGAGTGAGTATCTTTCCTGAATCCTTATCTGAATGGGCTAATGAAGGATCCATGCCCTACCAGCAGTTGAGCAAGGTAATGGCCAATCTCTAAATTTTTACCACCAAGTTGCCATTTTTGCCAATCCACTTTGCAATATCGGGAATCAAGCATACAGTGGTTCAGAAGCCCTAGTTTCTTGGCCATTTCTAAAAAAATTATTTAGCTGTTGTGCAAGCTTTTAGTTGTGGAAAGTGTTGTATATTATCCCGCAATTAATAAACACTTGTCAAAACATGAAAGGATCAGACCCTTTTTGTTGCTCAGTGCCGAAGTCGACATCAGTTGATATTAGGAAATCGAGTGAGAATGTTATCAAGTGAAGTATACCTGAATTATTGAATATAAAGTGAATTATACTGTGTGATTTGTGAAAAAAAGTATAATCCTCTTTCTTATCCTCTTTAGATGGACTCATCATGAGCAGGTAAGATGTTTTTATTATCGATTCCGGAGTGAAGTAGTAATTTTCGCATACCTGTAGATCGTGCTAATATATTCTAATGACTCGGAGATTGTTAGTAGAGGGAGAATGAGCGAGCTGGCGCACGATTCCTCCATCCCCTCCACCGCTAACCTTAAGTGTCACGTGGTCTTGCCTCGACCCTACCTTAACCACCACGTGGTCTCACCTCGACCTAACCTTAACTATTAAGCCACGCCCCTTTTCAGTCACGTGACCCTTATGACCCGCCCCTTTTTAGTCACGTGACCCATTGCGTCATCTGGTCTATGCTCCGCCCACAAGATTTACCCCCTCCACCAATTGAAGGGTCATGTACCCATTTTATAGTCTGTAACCTCCCCAACGGTTATATAATCATAACCTATACGATAAAGGGTCAGGTACCCACTTTATAGTATGTAACCTCCCCAACGGTTATATAATCATAACCTATACGATGAAGGGTCAGGTACCCACTTTATAGTATGTGACCTCCCCAACGGTTATATAATCATAACCTATACGATGAAGAGTCAGGCACCCACTTTATAGTATGTAACCTCCCCAACGGTTATATAATCATAACCTATACGATGAAGGGTCAGGTACCCACTTTATAGTATGTAACCTCCCCAACGGTTATATAATCATAACCTATACGATGAAGGGTCAGGTACCGACTTTATAGTCTGTAACCTCCCAAACGGTTATATAATCATAACCTATACGATGAAGGGTCAGGTACCCACTTTATAGTATGTAACCTCCCCAACGGTTATATAATCATAACCTATACGATGAAGGGTCAGGTACCCACTTTATAGTCTGTAACCTCCCCAACGGTTATATAATCATAACCTATACGATGAAGGGTCAGGTACCCACTTTATAGTCTGTAACCTCCCCAACGGTTATATAATCATAACCTATACGATGAAGGGTCAGGTACCCACTTTATAGTCTGTAACCTCCCCAACGGTTATATAATCATAACCTATACGATGAAGGGTCAGGCACCCTCTTTATACTCTGTAACCTTCTCAAAGGTTACATAACCTTTACATTGTTTTCATTGTTGTGCAACCTTCTCAATGTTTACATAACCTTTACAATATGTAACTGTATCAACATATAAACAGGTTGCATCTTTTGTAGACAAGTTGGATAATGTCCTGGTGAAATACAAATATGGACTTTTAACTGTTTATCTGTAACATATAAATAAATAGTAGAGTTCCTTAATCCTATATCAACTGCTGGACCTTGAACTGTTTATTTCTAACATATAAATAAATAGTAGAGTTCCATAATCCTATAACAGCTTTTGGACTTTGAGCTGTTAATACTCTATTTTTACTTATCTCGCTGAAAAATAAAACAACTTTTCAATGTACTACGTATTTTTCATATCTGATAGTATAAATAATTAAAAGGATTAACTTTTAATCCTTTAAGTTTCTATCGAACTTTTAATCTCTAAAATACATCGACAAATCATAACGATGGTATCAAGCTGGTCAAAGAGGTTATACCTTTTCACAGCTTTGAAATATTTTCAAAGGACACGAGTCGGTATTAATAACTTTGAACACGATGTAGTAAATTTTTAATACTTAATCAACACTAATCCACAATTAGTACTAATACTACAGGTACTCTGTTCGACTTGCCTGAGTATCGCCTGACTTGGCTCAGAGCAGGTCGACTCATGCTCGCTTCATAGCAGTTGGGGGGTAGAGGGGGAAGTATGGCGGGTGGTGGGGGAACCTGACAGCCAATCAGATTCGAGTATTCTCCTTCTATAAATAGGGTCGTTTTGTGGAGCTCTTTCTCATTATCTCATTGTGCTAATTGAAGCATCTCTGGAACCGTGTGAGTTGATTTTTCTTTAAACCTTCTGTTCATTTTGGTTGGAGTGTAGTTTTATTTTATTGTTCCATATCAGTTTATAAATTCGTTTTTAATTTTCTCATCGTTTAATTTTTTTAACTGTTTAATATTTTTTCAAAGTTAAGATTAACTGTTTTGTTTCCAATTTTAATTTTTTGCTTAAGCGTTGCTTAATTTTCTCATTGTTTAATTTTTTTTCTTTTATATTAGTTTTTCTTCTATTTTTAATTTTGTAATAATTTTAAAAAAAAATTAAGATTAATTGTTTTGTTTTCAATTAATTTAATTAGTAAGCTTCTCCACCTCGCCAAGGTGTGAGTGCATCGGGGAGGTTGGTTGATATAATATTGGTGTTAATATTTTGTAACGCACATTCTTTTTTGGTCTTTAGTGGTGCTGTCCTGACAGCTAACCAGAGTGGGAGTGTCAAGATTTTATTTCTCGGGGCCGCCGAAAAATAAATATTAACTGCCCCAGGTGGGAATCGAACCCACACCGTTCCGAACCGGGCACCCTGGAACCTTCGTCCCAACTTGCCCGGCCATCACGGCCTCGCCGAAGACCATCATTCACACATCTGATTTTCAACATACTGGTTTACGAGATATTATAGCCACGCCAGAGACCATAACACACATCCCATAGCACTCATTCTTTGGTTTACAAATAAAAACATCAATAATATATCAATAACTAAAAAAAAAAATAAAAAATTAACTTTTCAAAATTAAATATTTAATAGCATCTGGAAGCGATAAATAATTGAAAATTTCCTTTAAACCTTTCTTTTATTTGGTCATTTAAAAAACAAAACAAAAAAACAGCTAAAACATCTTATTTAAAAAACAACTAAAAACAACTTCTTATTTAAAAAAAATGGATTGTAATATATAATGACGAGTATTTATTATTATTATAGAGGTCTAAATCGATTGACTTTCAAAAGAAGACCGTCAAGACATTTAAGGAACCATCCGCTCCCCTTCATCGTCATCTCTTCCATCTCGGTAGCAATTTTCGAGTAGCTTCCGCTGAGGCTATTCAAGATTGTAGAGATGTCACTGATCGTTATATTTTTGGTTTTAAAAGCACGATCGCACGTCTCTCCTCTGACGTTTTCATACGTAGCTTCCAAAACCAAATTAAACTTTAGGGAAGCGTCTTATTCCGCCAAATATTCTGAAATCAACCGATGTAGGGTGTCTGTCTGATTGCAGAGAAATTCAACTGCATCGATTGGTTTAGAACATGGGCGGAAAAATGTCTTGAGGTCTCCCCCGAATGCTGTCTCGATCTCATATAAAGGTCCTATAGCCGCCTCCAACCGCCTTCGCTTTGTCATGACGAGCGGTGTTTCTGGTTGACAGCGACGTATATGCTTTCTGCACTGCGTTACAGAATTAAAAATCTTACCGCAGGTAACACATGTTCGTCGTGGCAGGTTAGCCAAACATGAATTTTCATGATGGACTCTATCAATCTTCCTACTAAAATCCCTGTCGCAGTACTGACACTTATTTAATGACGACATGACAAAAATAAAAAGTTAATTTAAAATGAAATATGTAACTAAAACTGAAACTATAAAAAATATTGAATAAAGAAAAAATCAAAATTAATTGAAAACAAAAGAATTAATCTTAATTTTTTTTTTTAAATTATTACACAATTAAAAATAATAGAAAAACTAATATAAAAGAAAAAAACTAAACAATGAGAAAATTAAGCAACACTCAAGCAAAAAATTAAAATTGGAAACAAAACAGTTAATCTTAACTTTGAAAAAATATTAAACAGTTAAAAAAATTAAACGATGAGAAAATTAAAAACGAATTTATAAACTGATATGGAACAATAAAATAAAACTACACTCCAACCAAAATGAACAGAAGGTTTAAAGAAAAATCAACTCACACGGTTCCAGAGATGCTTCAATTAGCACAATGAGATAATGAGAAAGAGCTCCACAAAACGACCCTATTTATAGAAGGAGAATACTCGAATCTGATTGGCTGTCAGGTTCCCCCACCACCCGCCATACTTCCCCCTCTACCCCCCACCTGCTATGAAGCGAGCATGAGTCGACCTGCTCTGAGCCAAGTCAGGCGATACTCAGGCAAGTCGAACAGAGTACCTGTAGTATTAGTACTAATTGTGAATTAGTGTTGATTAAGTATTAAAAATTTACTACATCGTGTTCAAAGTTATTAATACCGACTCGTGTCCTTTGAAAATATTTCAAAGCTGTGAAAAGGTATAACCTCTTTGGCCAGCGTGATACCATCGTTTTGATTCATCGATATATTTGTAAATTTGTAAGTCCATTGATTATACAATCAGAGATTAAAAAAACATAGAAGATTAAAAAGTTGTTTTGTGCACGTGTAAAAGTTAAACATGAATTAATGATTAATTAATATTCATCAATTAAAATTTACTTCATCGTGTTCGTAATTAATACCGACTCGTGTACTTAATATATCATCGTGAAAATATTTCAAAGCTATGAAAAGGTATAACCTCTTTGACCAGCGTGATACCATCGTTATGATTTGTCGATGTATTTTAGAGATTAAAAGTTCGATAGAAACTTAAAGGATTAAAAGTTAATCCTTTTAAGACCATTATTTATACTATCAGATATGAAAAATACGTAGTACATTGAAAAGTTGTTTTATTTTTCAGCGAGATAAGTAAAAATAGAGTATTAACAGCTCAAAGTCCAAAAGCTGTTATAGGATTATGGAACTCTACTATTTATTTATATGTTAGAAATAAACAGTTCAAGGTCAGGTGGGGAGGTTACATACTATAAAGTGGGTACCTGATCCTTTATCGTATAGGTTATGATTATATAACCGTTGGGGAGGTTACAGACTATAAAATGGGTACATGACCCTTCAATTGGTGGAGGGGGTAAATCTTGTGGGCGGAGCATAGACCAGATGACGCAATGGGTCACGTGACTAAAAAGGGGCGGGTCATAAGGGTCACGTGACTGAAAAGGGGCGTGGCTTAATAGTTAAGGTTAGGTCGAGGTGAGACCACGTGGTGGTTAAGGTAGGGTCGAGGCAAGACCACGTGACACTTAAGGTTAGCGGTGGAGGGGATGGAGGAATCGTGCGCCAGCTCGCTCATTCTCCCTCTACTAACAATCTCCGAGTCATTAGAATATATTAGCACGATCTACAGGTATGCGAAAATTACTACTTCACTCCGGAATCGATAATAAAAACATCTTACCTGCTCATGATGAGTCCATCTAAAGAGGATAAGAAAGAGGATTATACTTTTTTTCACAAATCACACAGTATAATTCACTTTATATTCAATAATTCAGGTATACTTCACTTGATAACATTCTCACTCGATTTCCTAATATCAACTGATGTCGACTTCGGCACTGAGCAACAAAAAGGGTCTGATCCTTTCATGTTTTGACAAGTGTTTATTAATTGCGGGATAATATACAACACTTTCCACAACTAAAAGCTTGCACAACAGCTAAATAATTTTTTTAGAAATGGCCAAGAAACTAGGGCTTCTGAACCACTGTATGCTTGATTCCCGATATTGCAAAGTGGATTGGCAAAAATGGCAACTTGGTGGTAAAAATTTAGAGATTGGCCATTACCTTGCTCAACTGCTGGTAGGGCATGGATCCTTCATTAGCCCATTCAGATAAGGATTCAGGAAAGATACTCACTCAGCTGAAAATTTGCATTAACCTTCATTATGACTTTCTAAATGTTTACTAAAAGTCTTATAAAATCTAGTGTCAGGATTTCAAGTTAATAAGATCAAAGATCAAAAAACAGTTATAAAAATCGTTTTTTTTTTTTATAAATATCTCGTTTTTTTAGTTTTGGTTTTATTAATTTTCTTTTTTAATGATTAAACGTTCCCTAGGCATAAGGCGAACAGGCAAAGAGCCCTGATTTGACATAGAAATCTATTATTAGGTGTTCGTGTGTTTTGATTGCATATTTCAAATTTAATTTTTTCATGGAACATGTGCATTTCAAATTACATTTATATTTGTCATTTTTTTTTTGTATATCGTCCTATAAAACTTAACAAACAATAACTTCAATAAGAAAAATGTCAATTGTAATGGTCATTCGAAAGGAGCATGCTCGATAAAATATCCAATTCGAAAAACCGTATAAGAACGCTTGAAAATATAATAAATGGCCCTTATAAACTGTTAAAATGTTCAATAAGAACCGAAAATCCAAATGCGCATTCGCGCTCAAAATCCCGATAGTAAATTTGAAAATATAGACTACACTCTAAAATCTAAATCTTTATTTTGAATCCCAATCCCTAGATTCTATATTTTCCTCTTTTTCCATTGATGAAACGGTGGAATGTCATTCATCTAACCTTTCCGTATACCTAAATCACCAGGCACACCTTAAGGCCTCCACATAGAGACGTCCCTCTGTTCCTTGGATTAATTGAGAAATTAAAGTGCTGATGAAGAGAAGATATGCTTGTTGAGATGCCGTTTGAGACGTAGTCGAACTTGAGTTGATTATTGCTGGAATAATCAAGGTCCCTACGAAACTTCACCCAATCCTTATTACGCCGAACAAGGCACAGTTTTTTTTCCTTATCACAAGCTCCTAATCCTATGTTCAGTTGTCAAATTCTTAAAAAACTGTAAGTAGTTAACTCCAAAGCCTGTACTTATTTTCCTGTCGATACCAATGAACTAAATTCTTATTTTGCCAATACTCTTTCTATACCACACTCTTCCCAATACTGCATTCCACAAACTTCTTTTGACCCTGAAAACTACTTCCTGAAAGTTCCTCAGAAGACTCGCTCTCCTCCATTCTCAAGTCCAGAACTAATGAATACAGCCAGGATCATATGCTAAACTTTTCCCTTCAAAACTCCATGACTTCCCTTCAAGTCTACACGTCTACCTAAAATTGTTGTGGATACTATTTATATATTCAATTAATTAAAAACCAGAATTATAATTAACAATCATAACAGATTAGTTTTTTTATCAAATATGTTCAAAGTACATAGTTGATGTTGAATGAATGATGATTTTGGCTGAAATCTGTAATGTTATGTTTAGTTTTTTATTTTCCTGTTTGATTACGTTTAGTAATGTATTTTATAAATATATTTATGGCAATTTACAGTTAATAACAAGATATTGTAAGAGTGATACTACAGCTAAGAAATTTTATTTATGTATTTGCAAGTTTCTTGCTTCGCTATTTATTACTAAATAAGTAAGTAAAAAAATAATTTTTTTTTTTTTGGATACGTATATTTTATCGAAAAAATTTACATGCAAATATAATTCCCCTTAAAATTACCTTAAAAAAGGTTGTCACATTTTAAGCTAAAACTGAGGGTAACAGACCTACGAAGCATCAATCCTCTGAAATTTTCGTTATTTCAAGAAAAAATCTGCTGTAAGGGTGTTTTCTTTTCTCTATAAATATGCATTTTATCCAAAAAAGTTATAAACAGATGTTATTCAACATAAGATTACCGATAAAAAAGGTTCAATTACATTATGGCTCAACGGAGCGTCAAACCTGTGAAATTTTCGGTATCACGAGAATTACCTGCTTATCGCGAACATTACACTTATGGTCAATTTTTTGCATAAATTGCGAATTAGAAGATCCGGAAATCGAAAACAGTTTCAGGTTAAGATCGCTTACATTAAGGCCCAGTTACATTTTAAGCTAAACCTAACGAAATCGGCTCTTCAGAGCGTCCAACCTGTGAAATTTTCCGAAAAACGTTCATGTTGAAAATATCATCCAAAACAAAAAACTTTTTTTTTTTTACTTTCGAGAGAGTTCAAAATTTGTTAGCCACGAAATTACGTTTCGATTTGAAGCTCTGTCTTCACGTTATCCGATTTCGATTTTCTTGAACTCGTTGGAAAGAGAGGAGTTTCTTCTTAACAGCTATTATCATTATAACAGCATTATCTAGAAGGCCCTTCTGTCACCCCCCTCTCCAATAAAAACAGTTGTTTTATAAGTATGTTTTAGGTGATATATTTCAAAATAATTATCTATCATAGTATTAACGCATTTTATTGACTGAATTAAGGCCTAAACAAACAAACTAAAACACATGCAAAAAAAAAAAAAAAATAGAATAATGAACATGTACAAATAATAACATTAAAATTTCACTTTTCGATATTTTTGTGTAGCAAAAAATGTTTATGATCGCCTCCATAGTTTATGGAAGCAGCTCTTTTGCGCTCTATGAAGATGATATTCAGATTTGTTAACGTTTGTTGAGATTTCGTGCTCTCCAAATAAGTTTTAATCAGTTTAAACTCCTTTCTCCAGAAGAAACTGGAATAGTAAGGAATATTCTTAGGGCTACAGTAAGGTTGGGATACACCTCTTCCAGTTTATCTATATAAATTAAACTTGATGTGGATGAGGCAGTGGCATCATCCAACCCTCTCCCGATTGCCAGCGCATGGTCTATGAAACTTTAAATTTCAAAAAGAAATTCTTCCTTGTTATGGCCTTCTACTTAGGTATCTGCTCGGCTGCTTTGGTCATTAAGTCAACATCCAAATATGAATTTGTACACCACTCAAAAAACTAAACATAGGGCAAGTGTACACTAATCGGGATTGCATAAAAACATAGTGAAATGAAATCGAAAACAGCCAAGAGCGCGAAGATTTTGGTGCCAAATCTCAAACAAATCGGGCCAGTAGTCACGGAGAAATTCACGGACAGCGGACATATTATTATTCGATTTTTGGATTTTACGTATCTTGAAACGAGAAACCTCAAATTTTGAGATAGAGGGTGTTAAAATTTGTTATTTCTTGGTCGATAACAAAGGTTCATCATTGAAAATAATAAACCAAAAAGACTGGAAATACTCGTGGTCATCTATGAGCTTAACTGTGGTACTATGAATGGCAGTAGTGCCACGAGGAGATTTTTCGCGCAATATGAAACAGCTTCCCACATCACTGGTGTAGATCGGCGCCTTATCAAAAAGTTGTGTTATTCTTTAAACTATTTCCTCAGGATTACCTTTTGATATTGCAGCGTCTTGATTATATGCCTATGAAATAGCCAAACTAGCGGTGATCTTTTATGCCTGGTTCTAGATGCCAGCAAATGCGCTTCGCCTTTTGATTCATGGAGCAGATATCATAAATTCTTACCGATTGGAATGCTTACCGATGAAGCTCTTGAGTTCTGCAATATAGATTTTCGGAGATATCGATTGTACAATACCAGGAAAACTTACAAAATCGATAATACCACTGATCTATGGCATTCATTAGTTTTTTCCTTAGATTCATTGATATTGATCCGTCAATTCAATGAATCGAAATTCTGCGTCATCTAAACCTCTTCAAACATCATCAGCATTGTATGATGAAGTGAAAATCATTTTGATATTGAAGAAAAAAGAAAACGATATTGTAAGAAGTTAAAAAAAAATCATTAATATAAATGATTTTTTTTTTAAACTAAAGATGAGGTTTGTATTTTATTTTTCCAAACTAAGTAAATTGTTCTTTAGTGAAATAAATTTTAATAACTTTGTATTTCATTAATATATTTTTACTGATTTCATCATCCTCAATAAACCTGGCACCTTCCTACTGTACTCGAATAAAATGTATTTATTCGCCAAAATGGCACTAGAAATTTTTTAATTTGATATTGTGGTTACTTAATGTAATTATTGATCAAAGAAGTATTTTTAATCAAGCTATGGAGGTTTTGAAATTGTTTGGGAATTCTCCTCTCCTAATTCCCTCGTTTCCCACACCTAATTCCTTCGTTTTCCCCTCCTAATTCCCTCGCTTTCCCCACTTCTTCCCTTTTTCCCTACTTATTCTTGATACGATTTTATATTGGGGATAAAAAAAAAGGTTCCATGTGAAAATATCTAATAAATAACAACACTTTCTCGGTAGGTCACGTAATGATGATAAAAATAAAATAAAATGGGCGAAAGAAGCACAAAGAGAGAACTGGAGACCTTGCATCCCGTGACCACCACACTATGATTATACAATGCCCACCCCAATCTATCTAAAATTGTCTCATTGTCTCGTGTCTTCCATTTCAAACGTGGAATATTAAACTGTATCACTTTTTAGTTGCTCTTGTTTTACATGTATTTAGATCTATGACAATTATTATTATTAAAATTGAGAGGATACAAATGGAAAATTTCAAACACAAGGCCATGAGTCAAACAAAGTTAGAACTTTGTTCTTTTGTATTAATTAAAATTCATCCCTCCTCCCCCCTAGAACCGGCTCTGATTAAGCAAACCGCATTGATTAAGATCCATTACAGATGAACCAAATTCGGTTTGAATCTTTCGAAGGGTTGCAAATTTATGGGTAATCTTTTTAATCTTTAAAAAAATATCAAGGGAACCCTGATTTGCCCAAAAATTTGAATATACGGTTTTTCAGAGTGCTAAAACCAAAATTGACGCCAGTTTTGAATAAAAAAAAAAATCTGTTATTATACTTCACTCCGTAGAGGAATAGTGTTTTCATTACGTATAATTCAATACAACCTTAAAATCGCTATAAAACTTAATTATTACATTTAAAAAAATGTATAACTCTAAAATCTACTATTTCTGGATCACAAATAATGTTTTTTTAGTACTTAGAACACTCAAAATCCTTCCTTGTATTTTCAAATTAAATTTCAATTTACTATGAGATGCTTAGCCATGTACTTATTATAGTATAAAATCATATTATATTAATAATTTAACAAACATTATCAACTAATTCCTTAAAGTAATCAATAAGTGCAGATAATTTGAATTAAAATATAAAAAAGAAAATAAGAAAAGAATACCAAGTGGTGGAAGGAACTATAATTTGCTATAGGATGACAAAACGCTATTAGCTTCCCTTCTCCTTTTAACACTTTGTTTATAAGTTAAATTAGCTGATTTTAAATTCTGTGATAAGGAGGTCTTTCTTGAGAAACCAAAAATTTTACAAGTTTGACGCTAATACTGTTAGTTAAAAATGTAACTGGCCCTTTTTTGTAGCTCATCTTAAGCTCAACAACTAATATTTGAAACTTTTTTTTATTATATTTTGATGATATTTCCTCAACAAATATACATACACCAGGTTTTTCTTCAAATACCGAAAATTTCACAAGTATGACACTTCCTAGAGCTCTTATCGTTAGGTTTAGCTTAAAATATAACCACACCTTTTCGCTAGCTAATTTTAAGCCCAAAAACTATTGTTTGTAACCTTTTTCGATAACATGCATGTTACCTGAAAAAAAAAAAAACTAAAAGCTAACACCGGCTTTCTCAGATATATTAGTATAACATCTATATTAGTATAGTATATTTTATATATATATATATATATATATATATATATATATAAAATATACTATACTAATATAGATGTTATACTAATATATCTGAGAAAGCCGGTGTTAGCTTTTAGTGTTTTTTTTTTCAGGTAACATGCATGTTATCGAAAAAGGTTACAAAAGATTTAAAAGATTTAAATTTAAAAGATTTAACTTCAAAAGGTGTTAATACTTGACCGTGAAAGATGAAAGTATTAAAACCGTATATATATATATATACGGTTTTAATACTTTCATCTTTCACGGTCAAGTATTAACACCTTTTGAAGTTAAATCTGTTTGAAAATTGGAGTGGACTGTATGAAAAAAAAGACTAATTAAGACAATGGATACTATGAATTACTATATTTCTGAATTACATGCTAAAAGGGGAAGCCAAAAATTGCACAATTATGATTAAATGGGTTAGTTAAATTTAGAAAAATAGGGTTCATTGAAGATGATGAGCTGTCAGAAGATTATGTTGAAGGTAGGTGGGTGAATAGTGAATAGGTGAACAGCAGAACATGAAAAGAAAATTAAGGTGACTTACTCCGTTTGGTCTTGAGTTAACTTATACTCTCATTGACTGCAGGCCTCTCCTCATCTATATATCTCTCATCTCTCTTCTCCCCTATGCCAGGGGGGCAGCTTCTTGCACTACTCGGGCACGGTGTGAGGTTTAGTAGCTCTGAAGAAAAGGAATGCTCTCTGTCTCTGGACCTTCAGATGTGAATCCCCAGACATGAAATCTTTTACCAGCATATTCTGGTCTTTTCAAGTCCCCCCATTCCTTTTAACTCCTACAGAGGCCGCTACCGTCGTCCAGCTGTCCCAACTACCAAGAGATGGCGCCACATTAGCCTTCCATATTTCGGAAGACGAAACAAACCGCCCACCTAAATCAGCCCCTGGTGATTTAATTAGAGATGCGGCACGCAGGATGCTGCTGGAAGGCTAAAATGTACAAAAGTGAAATTTTCTTTATCCACAGAGCTATTAAAGAAAGTGAATAAAATACGTTGCTTCCAAAGACGATGTAACTAAACTAAATTAATTAACTAGTGCATAATTTTCGGCTAAAATAATGAAAATAATCTGAACATGAATGAAGAGAAATAAAAAAAATGGCATACCTAGTTGCCTACTTAAGTATTTCTAATGAAAATTAAATTGTCTCATGACAGAATAAATAAATGATACTACTCTTCTTTATCTCCATAATGATAAAACAAAGGGGTTATTGACGTAACCGCTCGGGTCAGACAACTACCTGAAGGAATACGCACTGTGAGAGTGCGGGTAACTCTATCCCTGCCGGGAAAAGTTGCTGATACTCTGGCAACGGGCCTCTGACCAACAAGGGACCGTTTCTCCAGAAGAATGACTAGTCACCTATGTTTACACTAAGCTTCTTATCAGTCCACTTATTTCGTGGAGGTATAATAGGTATAAGAGTGTGGAGGTATTATTTTCTCCAGCGATTCTACACTTGGGCGACCTGGGCCTCTATCATATTCCATCTTGACACGAGGGATGGCACAGAGCTGAGGTGTTCTATGAGTTGAAGTGATGTGAGTGGGCCACCTATTAGGAAGTGCCCTGGTGTGAGGAAATCACAGCTGGTTTCATCTTCAGTGAGAGGGCATAGTGGACGAGAATTCAACAAGGCCTCGATTTTGACGAGGGCAGTAGCTAGTTCCTCAAATGTGTAGGGTTGGCTCCCAACAGAACTCGTCAGCAATCTCTTTACTGACTTGACTCCGGCTTCCCAGAGCCCGCCGAAGTGAGGAGCTCGCGGAGGTATGAATTTCCAATCGATCCCCTTCAGAGAAAAAATGCTAGTTACTAGTTCGTGAATTTCCCTTTGGAAATTAAAAACTTCCTTGAGGAACTAGGATGCGCCAGCGAAATTGGTTCCATGGTCAGACTAGATAGTACTCGGTGTGCCACGTCAGGAAATGAACTGCTCCAGACAAACAATGAAGGCTGATGTAGTCAGGGAACTCACCAGTTCCAGATAGAGTGCCTTGCTTGACATGCATATGAAAAGGCAAAGATATGCCATTCCCAAGGAGGCGTTTCGTCTCTTGGATTCCTTTATCAAAAAGGGACCGGCGTAATCAACACCAGTCTGAGCGAAGACGCGGATCTCAGCTAATCTTGCTCTGGGTAACGGTGCCAATATAGGTGCTACTGGTTTGGCCCTCAGGATACGACAATGAACGCAGCGCAGAATTCTTCCTCTGATTAACTTGGCAGCTATAGGTATCCAGTACTTCCCTCTTAGGAGCGCCAAGGTCAGGGCTGGATCTGCGTGGAAATGATTGGAGTGTATGGGATCAATGATCAACCTCGCGAGAGGTGCCTGACGGGGC
The DNA here is from genome assembly GCA_948150685.1 of Rhaphigaster nebulosa. Taxonomy (NCBI): domain Eukaryota; kingdom Metazoa; phylum Arthropoda; class Insecta; order Hemiptera; family Pentatomidae; genus Rhaphigaster; species Rhaphigaster nebulosa. The sequence goes on along the minus strand of OX411307.1, from coordinate 187,506,602 downwards.
AGTAGAATGGGGTGCCTTGTGTCGTAGGATAATGAAGACTCCTGTAATCGTCCGCCCACCCTGACAATCCCACGTTCGTCAAGAAAGGGCGTTAACTGGGCAAACAGAACCTTAGAAACACTATGGGTATCATCCACTGGAGGAAGATATAAATGCTGAATGAATAAAATGCATCTAAGTTCAGCTTCCATTATCTCTTTTGCGGAAAATTGATCGGGTGATTGATGCGGAGATGTTGAAGAGATCCTGGCCCGTCTTCCCTGAATAAACCGCAATATTCTTGCTATCGTCCTGATGAGAGTACGAAAAGATAAAAATCGAACGGTCCAATCATGAGGCGGCTCCAATTGATTCGATTGCGATAGTAAGCTGCTCATAACGACGGTCTTCTCGACTGGTTTAAACCAATACGAAATTGGTGAGCTCATCCACTGTAGTCCATTCCACCAGATGGTGGCGTCCATCAACGTCTTGGGAACGCAACCACGCGAAGCTAGATCGGTGGGATTGTAATCTGAACTTACATGTCTCCAACAGTCTATTCCGAAGGTGTTACGGATTTGGGACACGCGATTTTCTTTGAACACTCCTAGCTCGTGTGTGGGAGTGTGCAGACATGAAAGGACTGGCCACCTTACCACATGTCTTCCACCGTCATTGCGGCTGTGAGTATGGACAAGATATTGCTCACCCTGAACATCGTCGGGATCGGATTTGTCGACTGATGTGGGCTCCTCAATTTCACCTAATGTCTTCAGCTGCGGATCAATGGTGCATTTGGACAGTGTGAAAAGAAAACATGAAGTGGTTGGAGTCAAATCATGAATTCAAATCATGAAGTCAAATCATCTTGAGAAACCAAAAATTTTACAAGTTTGACGCTAATACTGTTAGTTAAAAATGTAACTGGCCCTTTTTTGTAGCTCATCTTAAGCTCAACAACTAATATTTGAAACTTTTTTTTATTATATTTTGATGATATTTCCTCAACAAATATACATACACCAGGTTTTTCTTCAAATACCGAAAATTTCACAAGTATGACACTTCCTAGAGCTCTTATCGTTAGGTTTAGCTTAAAATATAACCACACCTTTTCGCTAGCTAATTTTAAGCCCAAAAACTATTGTTTGTAACCTTTTTCGATAACATGCATGTTACCTGAAAAAAAAAAAAACTAAAAGCTAACACCGGCTTTCTCAGATATATTAGTATAACATCTATATTAGTATAGTATATTTTATATATATATATATATATATATATATATATATAAAATATACTATACTAATATAGATGTTATACTAATATATCTGAGAAAGCCGGTGTTAGCTTTTAGTGTTTTTTTTTTCAGGTAACATGCATGTTATCGAAAAAGGTTACAAAAGATTTAAAAGATTTAAATTTAAAAGATTTAACTTCAAAAGGTGTTAATACTTGACCGTGAAAGATGAAAGTATTAAAACCGTATATATATATATATACGGTTTTAATACTTTCATCTTTCACGGTCAAGTATTAACACCTTTTGAAGTTAAATCTGTTTGAAAATTGGAGTGGACTGTATGAAAAAAAAGACTAATTAAGACAATGGATACTATGAATTACTATATTTCTGAATTACATGCTAAAAGGGGAAGCCAAAAATTGCACAATTATGATTAAATGGGTTAGTTAAATTTAGAAAAATAGGGTTCATTGAAGATGATGAGCTGTCAGAAGATTATGTTGAAGGTAGGTGGGTGAATAGTGAATAGGTGAACAGCAGAACATGAAAAGAAAATTAAGGTGACTTACTCCGTTTGGTCTTGAGTTAACTTATACTCTCATTGACTGCAGGCCTCTCCTCATCTATATATCTCTCATCTCTCTTCTCCCCTATGCCAGGGGGGCAGCTTCTTGCACTACTCGGGCACGGTGTGAGGTTTAGTAGCTCTGAAGAAAAGGAATGCTCTCTGTCTCTGGACCTTCAGATGTGAATCCCCAGACATGAAATCTTTTACCAGCATATTCTGGTCTTTTCAAGTCCCCCCATTCCTTTTAACTCCTACAGAGGCCGCTACCGTCGTCCAGCTGTCCCAACTACCAAGAGATGGCGCCACATTAGCCTTCCATATTTCGGAAGACGAAACAAACCGCCCACCTAAATCAGCCCCTGGTGATTTAATTAGAGATGCGGCACGCAGGATGCTGCTGGAAGGCTAAAATGTACAAAAGTGAAATTTTCTTTATCCACAGAGCTATTAAAGAAAGTGAATAAAATACGTTGCTTCCAAAGACGATGTAACTAAACTAAATTAATTAACTAGTGCATAATTTTCGGCTAAAATAATGAAAATAATCTGAACATGAATGAAGAGAAATAAAAAAAATGGCATACCTAGTTGCCTACTTAAGTATTTCTAATGAAAATTAAATTGTCTCATGACAGAATAAATAAATGATACTACTCTTCTTTATCTCCATAATGATAAAACAAAGGGGTTATTGACGTAACCGCTCGGGTCAGACAACTACCTGAAGGAATACGCACTGTGAGAGTGCGGGTAACTCTATCCCTGCCGGGAAAAGTTGCTGATACTCTGGCAACGGGCCTCTGACCAACAAGGGACCGTTTCTCCAGAAGAATGACTAGTCACCTATGTTTACACTAAGCTTCTTATCAGTCCACTTATTTCGTGGAGGTATAATAGGTATAAGAGTGTGGAGGTATTATTTTCTCCAGCGATTCTACACTTGGGCGACCTGGGCCTCTATCATATTCCATCTTGACACGAGGGATGGCACAGAGCTGAGGTGTTCTATGAGTTGAAGTGATGTGAGTGGGCCACCTATTAGGAAGTGCCCTGGTGTGAGGAAATCACAGCTGGTTTCATCTTCAGTGAGAGGGCATAGTGGACGAGAATTCAACAAGGCCTCGATTTTGACGAGGGCAGTAGCTAGTTCCTCAAATGTGTAGGGTTGGCTCCCAACAGAACTCGTCAGCAATCTCTTTACTGACTTGACTCCGGCTTCCCAGAGCCCGCCGAAGTGAGGAGCTCGCGGAGGTATGAATTTCCAATCGATCCCCTTCAGAGAAAAAATGCTAGTTACTAGTTCGTGAATTTCCCTTTGGAAATTAAAAACTTCCTTGAGGAACTAGGATGCGCCAGCGAAATTGGTTCCATGGTCAGACTAGATAGTACTCGGTGTGCCACGTCAGGAAATGAACTGCTCCAGACAAACAATGAAGGCTGATGTAGTCAGGGAACTCACCAGTTCCAGATAGAGTGCCTTGCTTGACATGCATATGAAAAGGCAAAGATATGCCATTCCCAAGGAGGCGTTTCGTCTCTTGGATTCCTTTATCAAAAAGGGACCGGCGTAATCAACACCAGTCTGAGCGAAGACGCGGATCTCAGCTAATCTTGCTCTGGGTAACGGTGCCAATATAGGTGCTACTGGTTTGGCCCTCAGGATACGACAATGAACGCAGCGCAGAATTCTTCCTCTGATTAACTTGGCAGCTATAGGTATCCAGTACTTCCCTCTTAGGAGCGCCAAGGTCAGGGCTGGATCTGCGTGGAAATGATTGGAGTGTATGGGATCAATGATCAACCTCGCGAGAGGTGCCTGACGGGGCAGTAGAATGGGGTGCCTTGTGTCGTAGGATAATGAAGACTCCTGTAATCGTCCGCCCACCCTGACAATCCCACGTTCGTCAAGAAAGGGCGTTAACTGGGCAAACACCTTAGAAACACTATGGGTATCATCCACTGGAGGAAGATATAAATGCTGAATGAATAAAATGCATCTAAGTTCAGCTTCCATTATCTCTTTTGCGGAAAATTGATCGGGTGATTGATGCGGAGATGTTGAAGAGATCCTGGCCCGTCTTCCCTGAATAAACCGCAATATTCTTGCTATCGTCCTGATGAGAGTACGAAAAGATAAAAATCGAACGGTCCAATCATGAGGCGGCTCCAATTGATTCGATTGCGATAGTAAGCTGCTCATAACGACGGTCTTCTCGACTGGTTTAAACCAATACGAAATTGGTGAGCTCATCCACTGTAGTCCATTCCACCAGATGGTGGCGTCCATCAACGTCTTGGGAACGCAACCACGCGAAGCTAGATCGGTGGGATTGTAATCTGAACTTACATGTCTCCAACAGTCTATTCCGAAGGTGTTACGGATTTGGGACACGCGATTTTCTTTGAACACTCCTAGCTCGTGTGTGGGAGTGTGCAGACATGAAAGGACTGGCCACCTTACCACATGTCTTCCACCGTCATTGCGGCTGTGAGTATGGACAAGATATTGCTCACCCTGAACATCGTCGGGATCGGATTTGTCGACTGATGTGGGCTCCTCAATTTCACCTAATGTCTTCAGCTGCGGATCAATGGTGCATTTGGACAGTGTGAAAAGAAAACATGAAGTGGTTGGAGTCAAATCATGAACTACTCCAGACACGATTAGTCCAAATACGGTGGGAATTAGGTATAGATCTTGGACTCCAGAGGGGTAGGAAGCTCCAGTGAGAATGCATGGGTATAAATCCCCAGTAGAGGGAAAAGAGGGGAGCTGGCGCAAGGATTCCTCCATCCCCTCCAACGCTAACCTTAACTTTCACGTGGTCTTGCCCCAACCCTACCTTAACCACCACGTGGACTCGCCTCGACCTAACCTTAACTATTAGGCCACGCCCCTTTTTAGTCACGTGATGCAGTCACGTAACCCGCGGCACCTCCTGGTCTAGGCTCCGCCCATATATTTTAAGTCACGTGATCCAGTCACGTGACCCATTTCAACCCTCTGGTCTATGCTCCGCATACATGTTTTAGTCACGTGATTCAGTCTCGTGACCCATGAAACCTCCTCGCCTATGCTCCGCCCACAAGATTTACCCTCTCCACCCATTGAAGGGTCAGGTACCCACCTTATAGAGCATGAGTGCACCCGACCGCCATTTTGTTTTTCCTACATCGCCATTTTGTTTTTCTTACAAAGCCATTATGTTTTTTCTATAGTTTGAGATACTTGAGGTTTTGTTGATGGTTCAGGTACCCACTTTATAGAGCATGAGTGTACCCGGCCGCCATTTTGTTTTTCCTACATCGCCAATTTGTTTTTCTTACACAGCCATTATGTTTTTCTACAGTTTGAGAGACTTGAGGTTTTGTTGATGGTTCAGGTACCCACTTTATAGAGCATGAGTGTGCCTGACCTCCATTTTGTTTTTCTACCGTTTGAGAGACTTATGGTTTTGTTGTAGGGTCAGGTGCCCACATTATAGTTTGTAACCTTCCCAACGGTTATATAATCATAACCTATACGATGAAGGGTCAGGTACCCTCCTTATAGGGCATGAGTGTACCCGACCGCCATTTTGTTTTTTTTCTGGGTAAAACATGAACTTAATGAATGTAAACTTGAACTTTGAAAACATGAACAAAGGGTAGAGCACTAAATCCTATAACAGCTTTTGGACTTTGAACTGTTTATCTCTAACATACAAATAATTAGTAGAGTCTCATAATCCTATAACAACTGCTGGACCTTGAACTGTTTATCTCTAACATATAAATAAATAGTAGAGTTCCTTAATCCTATAACAACTGCTGGACCTTGAACTGTTTATCTCTAACATATAATTAAATAGTAGAGTTCCTTAATCCTATAACAACTGCAGGACTTTGAACTGTTTATCTCTAAACCATAAATAAATAGTAGAGTTCCTTAATCCTATAACAACTGCTGAACCTTGAACTGTTTATCTCTAACATATAAATAAATAGCATAGTTCCTTAATCCTATAACTGCTTTTGGACTTTGAATTGTTTATCTCCAAAACATAAATAAGTGGTAGGGCTTCCTAATATTTAAATATCTTTTGGACTTTGAACTGATAATCCTTAAAACATAATTAAATAGCATAGTACCTTAATCCTATAACATCTTTTGAACTTTGAGCTGTTAATACTCTATCTTTACTTATCTCGCTGAAACATAAACAAAACAACTTTTCAATGCACTACTTATTTTTTATATCTGATAGTATAAATAATGGTCTTAAAAGGATTAACTTTTAATCCCTAAAATATATCGACGAATCGAAACAACTGTATCACGCTGGACAATTGATTTAATTATAATCAACAAACCTGGTTCAGTCCTCGCGATGTTTTCGAGTCCTTTCGGCTACTCTCGGATGTCCTCGGAGCCGTACGGGACTGTTCGGTCTCATCGAGGAAGTGGGTGACACTCACTCGTCTTCGTGTGTACTCGGACCCCATTTCGATCTTTCTAACTCTATTTATCTCCTGTTTATAACACTAACACAATTCCTAAAATACATCGACAAATCAAAACGACGGTATCGCGCTGGCCAAAGAGGTTGGTTATACCTTTTCATAGCTTTGAAATATTTTCAAAGTGCACGAGTCGGTATTCATAACTACGAACACGATGAAGTAAATGTTAATTGATGAATATTAATTAATCATTAATTCATGTTCAACTTTTACACGTACACAAAACAACATCTTAATTTTCTATGTATTTTTTAATCTCTGAGTGTATAATCAATGGACTTAAAAATTTACAAATATATCGATAAATCAAAACGACATTATCACGCTGGCCAAAGAGGTTATACCTTTTCATAGCTTTGAAATATTTTCAAAGTACACGAGTCGGTATTAATAACTTCGAACACGATGTAGTAAATTTTTAATCCTTAATTAACACTAATTCATAATTAGTACTAATCCTAATTTATATTTTATTGATACTCTGTTTGACTTGCCTGAATAGGATCAGAGCAGGTCGACTCATGCTCACTGCATAACGGGTAGTGGGGGGGGGGGAAGGAGGAGGGGGAGGTACTATGATCTGTGGTGGGAGAATCTGACAGCCAATCAGATTCGAGTATTCTATGAATAGGGCCGTTTTGTGGAGCTCTTTTATATAACCTTCACAATGTTTACATGCTACATTTACAATATTTAACTTTAGCTAAATGTAGCCATGTTCGATCATGTATAAGCAAGTTGGATGATGTCCAAGTGAAATGTAAACATGGACTTTGATCTTTTAATCCTTTCATGATATCAGAATAGATAATGTCAAACTTGAATAATCCTATATCTCTTGATTCTTTTGCTGAATCAATGGACTTCGAACTGTTTATCTCAAACATATAAGTAATTAGTAGAGTCTCTTAATCCTATAACAACTGTTGGACTTTGAACTGCTAATCCCTTTAACATAAATAAATTATAGGGCTCCTTAATCCTTTAACAGCTTTTGGACCTTGAGCTGTTAATACCAAAGTATAAAGAATGATTTAGGACTTGTTATTCCTTCCGCTAAAAAGTAAACAAATTTAGCTTTCGCAATAATGCTCTATCTCTTAATCCTTCCTTTAAAAGTAAACAATGGACTTTGAACTGTTAATCCTCTATCATTACTCATCTCTCTGAAACATGAACAAAACAACTTTTTAACCTATATGTATTTTTATTCTCTCATAGTATAAACTATTAGAACGCCGTAAAAGAATTAAATATGAAATCCTTAAAGTTTTTTTTTATCATTCACAAACAATGATAAAGAGCTTTTTAATCATTTCATAATATCTGGATAGATGACGTCATTATTATTAGCTAAAGTTTTGTACCTTTTTCAGTTCTCAATGTTTACATTTTGTGCAATTTTTCCAAATTTTTACCTTTACCTACCTATTTCTTTTTTAAATTTTCTATAACCTCCTCAATGTTTATACATTTTCTGTCAGCTAGGGCGCAGCACCTTACTCCACTAGGGAATTTTCCTGGCTAGTTTACATAATGTTCTCAATGTCTATGATTTATGCAACCTTCCCAATGTTTACGTTTACCTACCTGTTTGTTTACGTTTTCTTTAACCTTCCCAATATTTATATTTTATGTAAATATAGTCTTCTCAACTGATTTTTTGCCTTTCCTAAATTGTTTTTCCCCTTTTCTGAACTTGATTTAATTATAATTAACAACCCTGGTTCCTAATTGCACTCATATCAGACCTTGCGATATCATCGGCTCCTTTCGGCTATTCTCGGATACCCTCGGAGCAGTGCGGCTGGGCCCGATCATCGTCATCGGTGACGCTCGTTCGCCCTCGTTTTTCCTCGAGTCCCCACCTCAATCTCCCTAGTCTGCCTTAGGATGTTCCCGATTCTAGAATAACCGAACTCCTCCGGCCTCATATGATCATCCAGAATCACTAGGAAAAATTTGAAAAAATCTCCTCTCCTCACCTGGACTTCTTCTCCTACGGTTCCAACCCTTCATTTTACTCAGCACGTAGAGGTCTCTCGTCTGGGTGCCCCTTGATCAAATCTACATATTTACATTTTTCATAACTTGAAGTCCCATAATTTTAGTGGTTTTTAGTAATTTTAGCGGTTTTTATTGATTTTAGTTATTTCTCATCAACTTCTAATGGCAAAATACAGTTCGGCAATAATACCATGCTTAATGTTTAACCGAACCCATCATTTTCTTTCAATTCATTGATAATATCTTTTGAGTAGGCCTTTTACTGCTTTACTGGTCTTTTACCTCTAATTTTTAACATAGCTTTATATTTTTTAGTATATTTTAACCAATTTTAGATATTACTTTTTTGTTTTTATAATTGATTTTGGCTGTTACTTTATTGATTTTAGTAAATTTTAATGATTTTGGAAATAGAATTTTGGAAATAGATATTTAATGTTGTTTAAGAGACTCAAAACTTTATTCAGAATTCTTCCAGAAATATACTGATAATTTAGAAATATTCTAAATTGTGCACAATTCTGACCACAGTTTCCTCCAAAAATACCATAAGTTCGTCTGTGAGGCACCTCTACCTAGTACCTGTTCCCTCATCGAAGTTTGTTTATCAAAAAATCAACAATCAGTTCAATCAATTTTTACCAGTCCATCGTGCTTTTGCATTTATTTGTTTATCAAGAGGCGGAAGGTGGATGACTTTAAGACTCCAATATCTTTTGATAATCGACTCCAATCAACTAAGAATATTAAATATTACCCCGAAAAGACAGAAATTTAACAGAAGGCATTGCTCACTTTCTGAAAAGTTAGACGAGCTGCGGACATTACATGTGACTATAATCCAAGAGTCATGGCCTGGATACATTCTACTCTCATAATATTAATCATGGATGTGTGACCTCTGTAGTTGAGATCTTCTAAATACCTACACGAATATTAATAATAATTACTAATACGAATATTAAATTTTTAATCCAATTTATCACTTTTTCAGTGGAAGTGCTGCAATGTATCGATGATTATTAAAACTATCAACACAACTGCATGCGAATCTGCTGACCTCTATTGTCTGTTTTAAGAGCTATTATTCGGCTTCCATGTCACCCGAGGGGGTGTAGATCGGTATAGTCAAGGTATGGTAGTGATGGATTTAGGGTTGTTCAGACATGGTTTAAGATGATTAAAAATATCTCCAACCATGTCTGACCACTCCATACCACCCTTAACCATCTCAAACCATCTCTGACCATCCCATACCATCGCTAACCATCTTAAACCATGCCTGAACAACCCTAAATCATCCTATACCACATTCCTGATCATCCGTTACCCTCCATCACTACCATACCTTGACTATACCGATCTACACCCCCTCGGGTGAAATGGAAGCTGAATAATAGCTCTTAAAACAGACAATAGAGGTCAGCAGATTCGCATGCAGTTGTGTTGATAGTTTTAATAATCATCGATACATTGCAGCACTTCCACTGAAAAAGTGATAAATTGGATTAAAAATTTAATATTCGTATTAGTAATTATTATTAATATTCGTGTAGGTATTTAGAAGATCTCAACTACAGAGGTCACCCATCCATGATTAATATTATGAGAGTAGAATGTATCCAGGCCATGACTCTTGGATTATAGTCACATGTAATGTCCGCAGCTCGTCTAACTTTTCAGAAAGTGAGCAATGCCAGTAGATGAGATTTGGGCGAGCTGGCGCATTTTTTTGAGCAGCCAATCAGAATCCAGCATTTGGTCACGTGACCTATGGCGGGAAATTTGAATTTGAATTTTTGCCTCGACCTAACCTTAACTGCCACGTGGTCTTGCCTCGACCCTACCTTAACCACCACGTGGTCCCCCCTCGACCTAACCTTAACTACTAGGCCACGCCCCTTTTTTGGTCACGTGACCCTTATGCCCCGCCCCTTTTTAGTCACGTGATCCAGTCACGTGACCCGCGGAACCTCCTGGTCTACGCTCCGCCCGCATATTTTAGTCACGTGATCTAGTCACGTGACCCATGGAACCTCCTGACCTATGCTCCGCCCACAAGATTTACCCCCTCCACCCATTGAAGGGCCAGGTACCCACCTTATAGAGCATGAGTGTGCCCGACCTCCATTTTGGTTTTTTATACACCGCCATTTTGTTTTTCTACTGTTTGAGAGACTTGAGGTTTGTTGAAGGATCAGGTACCCATCTTATAGAGCATGAGTGTACCCGACCGCCATTTTGTTTTTCTTATGCCGCCATTTTGTTTTTCTACTGTTTGAGAGACTTGAGATTTTGTTGTAGGGTCAGGTATCCACTTTATAGTATGTAACCTCCCCTACGGTTATATAATCATAACCTATACGGCGAAGGGTCAGGTATCCACTTTATAGTATGTAACCTCCCCAGCGGTTATATAATCATAACCTATACGATGAAGGGTTAGGTACCCTCTTCATACTCTGTAACCTTCCCAAAGGTTACATAACCTTTACATTGTTTTCGCGTTTGTGCAACCTTCTCAATGTTTACATAACCTTTACAATATGTAACTGTATCAACATGTAAACAGGTTGCGTCTTGTATAGACAAGTTGGAGTATGTCCAGGTGAAATACTAATATGGACCTTGAACTGTTTATCTCTAAAACATAAATAAATGGTAGGGCTTCCTAATATTTGAATAGATTTTGAACTTTGAACTGATAATCCTTAAAACACAAATAAATAGTAGGGCCCCATATTCCTATAACAACTGTTGGACTTTGAACACTTAATCCCCAACCTTTCTTATCTCGCTGAAACATAAACAAAACAACTTTTCAATGTACTACGTATTTTTAATCTCTTATAGGATAATGGCCTTAAAAGGAAGGATTAACTTTTAGTCATTTAAGATCCTGTCGAACTTTTAATCCCTAAAACACATCGACAAATGGAAACGATTGTATCACGTTGAACAAAGAGCTTATACCTTTTCATAGCTTTGAAATATTTTCAAAGTACACGAGTCGGTATTAATAACTGCGAACATGTCGCAGTAAATTTTAATTAATGAATATTAATTAATACTATTTCTTAATGCCCTAAGAGCTTTTGGACTTTGAGCTCTTAATTCCTAAAATATAAAGAATAATATATTACTTCCGCTAAAAAGTAAACAAATTTCGCAATAATGATTTATCTCTTAATCCTTCCTTTGAAAGTAAACAATGGACTTTGAACTCTCAATACTTTCATGATATCAGGATAGGTAATGATAATATTAGTTTTAGCCAAAGTTTTGTACCTTTTTTAGTTCGGCATTAAGCCTTAAGCCTCTTCACCACGTCAAGGTAAAGGTACAACGAAGAGGTTTGTTTTTTTATTGTTTTTTTATTTTTTATTTTTTTTTTTAATTTAATTTTTATTTATAATGTAACACTTATACAAAATAAAGTTATAATACAAACATAAATTTTGATCTTGTAAAATTTATACAAAACAAACATAAAATTTAATCTACAAACTAATACATGTATGAATTAAATAAAACTTAATTTTTAAAATAAAGAAATATATATATTTAAACAGAACAAAATATAAGCCTTCTTAAATCTATGATATAATAAAACTAAACCCTCTAATTGTATTTAAATTTAATTTGGAAAACAAAAATATAATAATGATATCATCATGAAATGCATAATAAGCAGAACTTTTTGCTAAATGGCAGGCTGGTCGGCATAGCAAATATTAATATCGTAGCCCTGAGCAATAATAATTATGAGCCTGATAAGAAAAAATTTATTTTCGATACGGATCAAGATAAGAAAATATTTAATAAACATTTCGATTTTTTTTATGTTGTTGTTGTATTTTCGTGCAATTAAAAGAGAAACAAAAGTATTGGAACAATTCTGTTGAACTAATTGGAGATCTATTCACCTCTCATTCACTCACACAATCAAGTTTGCGGGTTTTTAGACCTCGCCAGTGACTTACATTAAGGGTTTACAAGTGTTTAAACCTTGCCAGTGACCCATTCCATTTAGGGTTTACGGGTGTTTAAACCGCGCCAGTGACCCATTCCATTCAAGGTGAATAGAATTTAAACCAATTATTTTTTATTCATGCTTCTAAAGCCTTTGTCCGATACTGCGTGCATTTCTCTTGAGAAAAATTATGCATGATGCAATGGTTGCCTTGCTCATCTAAGATGAGTAAATCAATTTTTGGACAACCAAAATCTTCCAAGTTGACTATAGAGCAATTGCTCAAATTTTGTGATAGAAATAGTTTCTTATCTCGACCCTTAACAAAAACAAATTTATAATTACAATCAATAAAGTTGAAAATTTCTTCAATAATTTCATATTCAACTTCCCCATATTCCCATTTAATTTTATGATAATAATTTTCTAGCCAATAGTTTGTTCTTCTAATTTTATCAGTTTGTGTATATTGCTTTGGTGGTTTAAAAATCCAATGTCTTGATGACTTGGTCAAAATCCAAGCTTGATCAAAAAGAGAAAACTCTTTAATAATATAACCTCCCAGGCTATCGACAAAGCACTGGAAGTCTACAATCACTACACTTGCCGAAACCATACTGAACACTGAGCAAAGGATTCACCTCATTTTATACCATTCGCCGAACCGTACCAATTAGAGGGTTATATTCTACGAGTCTATCATGTATAATTAGAGAATATGATGTAGTATTCGACGGAAATATATTTTTTGATTCGAATTCTAATCTTACATCTACTGGTCCACTTTTTATAGATTCAGATTGTTTCGAACAATCTATAACGATTAAAGGTGCTTTTTCTTTAAAGTTTTGTAAAGAAGACAGAGGTTGCATTTGTGCGCCATGATAGGAATTTTGAAATGATGCGTACATATGGTAGAGTAGGGCGAACCGATTGGATGAAATATCTATATTCAAATCATCATATGGATAAGCTTTACAATTTAAATACAATTTGACGTTGGAAATATTACAATGATCAAAGTTGCTTGCATCTTTTACATGATTATTCAATCTTTCAGTTTGAAAAGTTAATATGATATAACGTGGTTTTTCCAGCTGACTTGAAGTTTTAACGGGCCAGATTTGTCTCTGACTCGCTGGTAGTAAAGGATAATCATAAAGTTCCCAGGTTCTAAAACCTAGTGAAAATATCTTTTCTGATTTGAGATGACGCATCAAAGCCAGTCTCTGATGTTCATTTACTGTAACATAGGGCAGCTTCCAGCATAGCCTCTGCAGTTCTATTTTACACTTTTCAGCCGCCTCAATTCCGCTTCCTGGTCGCTTTGTTATGTAGCAGTTTTCATCATGTCTACTTCTAACAAATATCAGTTCTTGCTTCACATTCATTACAATCTTCTGATAATCTTCACAGAACCCAAGAAGAGATGATAAAGGAACGCATAAGTTGAAGTACCCCTCTGCTGATGTAATGTTTAGTGTATCATTTTTTGGATAGCACCATCCCCAGTTATCTAAAAACTGGGAACCTCCCTTGAGCGAAACCAAATTTTTCAAGGTCGAAGTAATTCCCGGATTTTTCACGCGATCTATTTCCACTCCACTCTGTTCATATCTTATTTCATCAAATAAAAATGCAAACATGTTGTTAGTTAATTTTGATGCACTGGGAACTGCTGAACCATCCTCCTTGAGAAATTTTCCTTCGACGTAAAGCAGACTTTGACTAGGAAGAGTATATAAATCTTGATGTTGCAGACTGATACGTATTTCATCCCCTGGCTGAAGATTTGTAGATGAATAAGGATGATGAGAATGAAATTCAATCCCTTCAACTGAATTGTCAAAAGTAGCAGTTTCTTCCAAATTTAATATTTCCATGTTGATGACAAGACGCAGTATCCAGCACTTTGAAGAAATCTAATATTACTCACCGTCAACGATCTGCACTCTCCTACTACTTTCACTGGAATGATACTTTTTCTCTCTGCAGACGCACTTTTATATACTTTTTTAAAGTCCAACCCCATTGATGTATGGTGACTGAATGAGTATTTCCAAGGGATGCTTTCCTTTATATAACATCTAACAAGAAGAGTAAACAAAGTTGACCGCAATTATTTGATCCGACTTTCTGAAATTGCCTTCTGTTTACTGAAATCCGGCTACCTTTCATATAGTGGACGAATTCATTAGGTGGTTTTTCTCCACTGCTGTCAAAGAACTGTACATATTCTCCTCTTTTCTTGTAGCAAACCCAATGTGTTCCTCTACCGTCACTGGTATCTAGATTAAAAATGGCGCGTTCAGATATCCACGGCTTACTAGGAAATTCATCAACCATAAACACTCCCCTAAAATGGCACAGTTTATGACGTTTTGCTAATCTAAGCAAGTCAAAATTGCTCAGTCTATGGCGTGGGAGAGTTGCTAAGATCTGTTTGGCTTTAGGTCTCAACTGTGGAGTGTTTCCACCAATCCTCTTAGGTACGGGTATGACTCGCTTCTTTTTCTTCTTATCTATAGCACGCCTCATATTCTACTGATACATAAGTAGTGCTGAAAGGCCCTTATATACTTAAATTCTTGCTATCAACCCACGAATTATGAGAAGAATCGAAACCTAGCCACTTTACTAGAGCTTTATTACCTTTCCTTTTTATAACCTTCTCAACCAGGTAACAATCTGGATGTTTTACAAATTGCAATTCTTCTTGATAGAAACCTCCTGCAATCATTTCACCACGATCATCTTTCAGATGATATGTGACAGGTACGGTTTTTCTCACTTCAGCTACAGTAAATATTTCAGTAGACCAAGATGGCTGATAACCTTTAGAAAACTGTGCTTTGTACTTCGATATTCTTACATTATCTCCAACTTTGAACTTGATTGCTTTTTTTGAAGCGGTTTTCTTAGAATATACATCTTGCAGCAGTCGTGCTTCAACTTTAATCCCATGTACGAATGCCGGTGCCATCTTGATCGTTCTGTGTTTTATTATATGTATTTTATTATATTTGTCTACCAATGCTTGTAGTATTGATAGCCAATTGTAGTTTCCTTGTAAACTAAACTTTTTCCACATTGCTGATTTTAGAGTGCGATTGAATCTCTCTATTATTGAAGCCTTTAGGTTACTATATGTTGAATAATGGTTGATGTTGCTAGTTTTCATGAGTTTCCGAAACATTTTATTATAAAACTCTTTGCCATTATCTGTATGCAGATTTTTTGGTTTTCTCCCAGATAATGTTTTCTCAAATGCTTGACACACTGCAGATGCAGTTTTATTCATTATTGGCACTACCCAAGCATATTTAGAAAAGCAATCTATTACAGTGAGCAAATACTTATAGCCTTTATTAAAGCTAGCATAAGGAATCATTTCAACCAAGTCAGCTTGCCATAAATCATCAATGCCTTTGAGTAACACTGATCTTCTTTTAAAAACTCTTCTAGCCGGCTTGTGCAATTCATGCACGATCTGTTCTTTAACGGATGTCATGATGTACTGTGAATCTCTTCAGCTACACTACATTATTATACCTCCTTCTCTAAGTTGAGCTTCTATTCGCAGGATCTCGCTCCTTCCTTTTTGAGACCCAATTAGCTCTCTTAGTCGGTTAACTAGTACATTTGGATCAACAACACCAGTACCCTTTCTTACCCTAAACAATTTCGAAATAACTTTATTGTATTTTGGGTATGTTTTAAGTTGTATCATACTACCGCTAGGGCTGTGTCCCTCAAAATGTGCATTTGTCTGCATTAAAATCTTTTTATACATATCATAATCACTTTGATCAACCAAAGATAGATTAGGGTTTTTTATGAATAACAATTCGAAGAGTCCTGGCGTACCATAATAGGTATCATCGCCTATAGTCAGAATATCTTCATTGATCGAAATTACTGTATCACCGATGGTAAACTTATGACCATCATACTTGATTCCATATACTGTATCCAAATCTTTAACGTCGTTGTTCACAAGCTTTAGTATATACTTGGAGGACATATTTCCAACCTTTTCCAAATATTTCTGTAACATTTCTTCACCTCTAGGGGTTTGAGTTGCTTCTCTCACCTCCTGTAGTGGAGTTTTCGGCTGATCATACTGCTCCGCCTTCAGAATTGGTGTATCTTCCCACACTTGCTCTAAACGCCGAGTAAATATCTTCGAAGGACCAGGTTTTGGTGTTTTATCTTGTGGTGACAATTGTTTCAGAAAATATTTAGGCATTTTCGATGGAACATGAGGTGTTTCTTCTTCCTGTTTTGGAATTTCACACTGGATCGAGGAGGGAATTCGTTCAACACTTTCACGCTTATTCAACACTCTTCCCATAGAATTCAATAAAGGCTGATACTTCAGTTTTAAATACTCATCAGTCTCTTGGCGATTTCTTTTCAATAAATTACACTTTTCTTGTATGGCCTTCCTAGTTTCAATTATTTCAAGCATTACGGCATCACTAGTTGACTCTTCCATGTCTAACAAGAGAATTAACTAATCATAACACCTCACGGTATTATATAGGCCTCGAAACCCCTTCGATACCTACCGTCATTAATCTGCCTGTCTTTATCCAGTACTAAAAATCCGTACCTGTCATCTTTCCAGCACCATTGACTAATTTTTCTGAACGTTTGGAGTGACATATCAGAGTTGACATGATCATCGTAAATACGTCTCAAATTTAACTCATCTTGTCTAAATAGTATGAGGAAGTTAGCGTTTTCTCTAATTAAATGTTTGGGAACTCTAGTATAACTCTGGCTAAGATAAAAACTATCAACCCCACTATGGCGCCCCATACAAAAATAAGATCTTACATTATCTTGTTTATCACAGGCAATATCATCGAATATAAAGATTGAATTGGGTTGTGCCTCTTTGGGTGGAGGAACTTGTGAGTTATCTTCATATTGATAGAACCCGATATCAGATAAAGATTCTAATATTTGCGCTAATTTCATATACTTGGGTTGATGTAAAGATTTTGCCAACAAATAGATATTTTCAAATCTTAACCCCTTTGAATCATAAATTAAACTAATTAAACTAATAATTAGTTTAATTAAAAATTAAACTAATCAGCATAAGATTAGTTTTACCGCAATTAGAAGGGCCGCATATTAAACATCTAATTGAGTCAGGAAAAAGTAAGCCGTGTCTAGATTCTTTCTTAATTGGAGCGCCATCGTCTAAGTTATGAACGCGGATCGTAGTATGTTGCTTTATCAAGCGCATAATGAGAACTGACAAGATTCACTTTCTCACCTCCCTTTTTATACTTACCGTGATGGTTGAGGCCTATAAGCTAATTTTGTCTATGATAAATAAAAACTAAAAATAAATAAATAAGGATTAAATGTTTCATAAAATTCATATTTTCGTTTGCACTCATCTTAGTTTTCTAAATATAATTTAGAAGTAAGCCTCTCCACCTCGTCAAAGTGTGAGTGCATCGGAGAGGTTTGTTGATATAATATTGCTGTAAATATTTTGTAACATACATTCTTTATTGGTCTTTAGTGGTCCTGTCCTGGCGCCTAACCAGAGTGGGAGTGTCAAGATTTATTTCTCGGGGCCGCCGAAAAATAAATATTAACTGCCCCAGTGGGAATCGAACCCACACCGTTCTGAACCGGGCACCCTGGAATCTTCGTTCCAACTTGCCCGGCCCTCACGGCCTCGTCATCAAGCTCACACCGTTCCGAACCGGGCACCCTGGAATCTTCGTTCCAACTTGCCCGGCCTTCACGGCCTCGCCATCAAGCTCACACCGTTCCGAACCGGGCACCCTGGAATCTTCGTTCCAACTTGCCCGGCCATCACGGCCTCGCCATCTAGCTCACACCGTTCCGAACCGGGCACCCTGGAATCTTCGTTCCAACTTGCCCGGCCATCACGACCTCGCCATCTAGCTCACACCGTTCCGAACCGGGCACCCTGGAATCTTCGTTCCAACTTGCCCGGCCATCACGGCCTCGCCATCAAGCTCACACCGTTCCGAACCGGGCACCCTGGAATCTTCGTTCCAACTTGCCCGGCCATCACGGCCACGCCAGAGACAATAACACACATTCCATAGCTTTGGTTTACAAATAAAAACACCAATATTATATCAACTAGTAAAAAAAAAAAATTATCTTTGCAAAATTAAATCTTCAATAGCATCTGGAAACGATAAATAATTGAAAATTTCTTTTAAACCATTCTTCCATTTGGTCATTTTTTCATGGTGTAGATTTAAAAAAATAAATAAAAAGTACAAAAATCTTTAAAATAAATTAAACCTCAAAATATATTAAACCTCATCTTTCAATACTTTTCTACTAATACCTATTAAGGTAAATCAAACTACTTACTTTTAATATATATTTAAAAAAAAAATTTTTTTTTTTCTTATTTTAATTTTTTTCTTTTTTAAACAAAATTATTCAACACTATTTACAATTTATACTATTTACATTATATTGATCAATATTGTGAGAGAGATTGTTAGAGGAAGAAATTCGGCCATGTCCCCACACTTCATCTACACATCCGGTATGGAATAATGACCATGGGCCAAGGTACGAATCCCGTCGATATGATGACGTTTATCGTCGTGTGGCGAAAGGGACGTTTTAGTCTGCTCGACGGAAAAGAGCTTATGTTGCTTCGATATTATCGAACGAAAAGTTGTCTTAAACTCTTTTCCGTCACGCAATGAGGTGAGGTAATCTGAAAATGATAACCTGTTATTAACAGCTACCTTTTTGATCCCTTTCGCCTTTTTCTTTTCCTTAGCGTTGTGGATTCGTAGCGAGTACATTTTCACTCGCAGTCCGACAAACTCGGAGACGGGCACTCCGTTGGCTTCATCTTTAAATTTCCCCAACACCTTTTTATTGTAAGTCCTATGTGCGGGATGGCCGTGGGAGTAGTCAGACGTATCGAGCTCGTCCATGTAGTTGTCCATGTCATTATAAAAATCGTCCGTTTGTATAAGATATAATAAACTGTCTGTGTCAGTGTACATAAGTTTTAGTCTCTCTGGTCCGTAGTACGCTAGCATGAAATTGTAATGAAAATCGTACATCCGGACTTTGGAAAGATCCAGAATGGTCATCCCTACATAAATAGGTTTGTTCATCTTGATCTGTTCAAAGTCCAGATGTACTGCCACTAATGATTCGGTGTATATCGTCCTGTCCTTATAAGTAGGTTTCGCAATTAGTCTGTTTAGTCGTCGTTGACTAACTACAAGCTCAATTTTATGTCGTTTTCGCACATCCTCCATAAACTTCCTGAAAACGGCATTGTTCATGAGCTTGTAGAAGTCTTTGTCAAAATCATTAGTGGCCTGTTGTCGATGTCTTGTGTTGAGATCAATGTAACTATGAAGCCATTGAGATTGCCGGAATCTGAGAGCTCGATGTACTCGAACTAACTTTAATCCTAAGCCCATGGCCTGCTGTAAATTCACAAAATGTACAACTTATCTCTCCCTGTTGCTCAGAGAGGCTAAAAGTTTTCTAAATTTCCCACCAGGTGGAACTTTATTCTCTGGCAACAGGGGGAAATCATTGTGCAAATTGTGTAACCTTTCCGGATACTCTATATGTAGCCGAAAGGCCCGTCTTCCGGTAAGTTGAGCCAATCTAGAGATTCCGGATTCTGAACCCATTCGAAACCGCAGCGCTTTCGACATCGCCCATCCGTACAAGTTGTTGGCGTCCAGATAAGCGATGTATGTCGATTCCTCCTGGGGATCTCGACTTGGGTCCAGATATTTATTACTCGCTTTTCCATACCGGTGACTGCATTGGCACAAGCCACCCCTTATCCCCCGCTCGATCATTAAGACCATATCATAGTCAGACAATAGATCTAATTGTACTCCCGTATACTTCAGCATGGCATCCCAAGCGAGTCCGGGTGCCGTATAATACCAGGCCGGATCCAGCGAATATGCTCCCAAGCAGATATCTCTGAAATTTTCAAATATGTCGCAAAGGAGCATGACGTCTACCTTGAGGTAGAGTTCGCTGTACTCGGCCAGGGTTCTGATACTATATGTATCCCATACCGCTTGAGCATGCTGATAGTCATCGTCCGAGATGGGCATTTCATTTAATTGACTATAAAATGCCTCCTTCGGGGGCAGAACCGTCTCCCGAAGTTTCTCGAACGAATCCATATAATCATAGGGGTACACTCCTTTTCTGATCACGAGGTCTAAATGATCGGCGGGGAAGAATTTAGCCGTCTCCTTAAAGTTAGGTTTGGGTAAATTCTTGGACAACCTGTCGAGGCTGGAAGCTAGGAAACGGAAGGAGTCCACAAACCTAACGGTTAAGTCGCCCACTGTCATTCCGAAGGAGATATATTTCTCCTCAGAGTTGGGGATGACGTCAATACGGACTTTTTTCTTTTCTTCTTCATTTAAGTCACGCCCCAACTCTCGGACGATAAAATGAGCGTCGTAACCGCTGAGATTGTGGAAGAGGACGGGAAGGAAACGTGGGGTACGGTAGAGGATATTGCATTTGAAATGTGCTGGACCACGATACATCCCAGTGATGTGATCGTGATCCATCACTTTCTCATTCTCAGGAGTGTATGGACGGGAACAAACGTAGCAGGATTGGGATCGGAGATGGGCTTCCTTCTGCGATGGTGTCAGGGGTAGCATGAGCCGCTTCATGGAATATACCTGAGACACCTTCCCCGCCACTTCCTTGATATATGTCATAAATTTCGCCGCTGAATCCTCACCCGTGTAGATGTAGGGTTCAGTGGGAAAATCTAGGGGCAGCGAGTGGCGTGTGATGTTTTCTGCAATTTTTACATGTACGCAGAAACTCATCGGAAGGTGTCTCTGGTAGGGAGTCGTCTGTGAGGATCTCGACTCTCCCGGCTGAATCTTTTCTAAAATTGATTCAAAATCTGCATACACGACAAAGGGAATCCTCAATTGTCGTTGGATGTTAATGAACGATATACTCTGAGGATTCCCCTCATCGTCGCAGGCCGGGAGTACGATTCGAGTTGGTTTATTTTCCCCACAGTACTCCATGTGCTCCCTCACTCGCTCAGCGATGTCTCTCCCATCTAAATTGAAGTGGGTGAAACATCGCTTGCATACGTGTCTTCCGCTATGGTGGCCAGAGGTCTGTGAAGCCACTAATTTGTTGAAGTCTTTTATATAAGTGTAGTGGCTTCGCCCATCATCCGTTGTCAGGAGAAGGAGATCACGATGATCAGCCTTCTCCTCTTTAACCACTTTCAGCGGATACACGTCTCCGGTCTCTCCAATGGCGAAAACGTTGACGCTGATGATATTGTGTCGCTCAAAAGTTTTCACCTCTTGGAGAGGAGTGGAGAAGGAAATGCACTCAAAGTTGTATCTGTGTTGCAAGTTTTTATACTTGCTCACTCGTTGTGGATCATGACCATCGACGAGGTGTGACAATATTGCATACTTGAAACACTGTTCGTCACTATTTTGTACATTTATAATAGCTTTTCTTGCTGCTATTTTAGGCGGAAGCGCTATATAGCTGGAGGTGCCTAAAGGTCTAAATCGATTTACTTTCAAGAGAAGACCGTCAAGACTTTTAAGGAACCAACCGCTCCCCTTCATCGCCATCTCTTCCATCTCGGTAGCCATCTTCGCATACATTCCGCTTAGACAATCCAAGACGGAAGAGATGTCGTAGATAGCTTTATTTTTGGTTTTGAAGGCACGATCGCACGTCTCTCCTTTGACGTTTTCATACGTAGCCTCCAATATCAAATTAAACTTTAGGGGAGTGTCTGATTCCGACCAAAATTCTGAAATCAATCGATATAGAGTATCGGTCTGATTGCAGAGAAATTCCACTGCATCGATTGGTTCAGAACATGGAAGGAAAAAGGTTTTGAGGTCTCCTCCAAATGATGTTTCTATCTGAAATAGAGACCCCATAGCTGCCTCCAATCGCCTTCGCTTTGTCAAGACGAGCGGTGTTTCTGGTTGACAGCGATGTACATGCTTTCTGCACTGCGCTTCAGAATTAAAAATCTTATCGCAGGAAACACATGTACGCCGTGTCTGAGTAGCCAGACATGACATTTCATGACGGACTTTGTTAGACTCCCTACTAAAAACTCTATCACAATACTGACACATATTTAATGACGACATGATAAAAAATAAAAAGTTAATTTAAAATGAAATAACTAAAACTCTAACTATAAAAATATTAAATAAAGAAAAAAATCAAAATTAATTGAAAACAAAAGAATTAATCTTAATTTTTTAAAAATTATTATACAATTAAAAATAATAGAAAAACTAATATAGAAGAAAAAAATTCAACAATGAGAAAATTAAAAAAACGAATTGAAAACTAATATAGAAGAAAAATATTAAACTATGTGAAATTTAAAGACGAATTGAAAAAAAAAATTAAAATTGAAAACAAAAGAGTTAATCTTAACTTTGAAAAAAAAAATATTAAACAGTTAAAAAAAATTAAACAAAGAGAAAATTAAAAACGAATTTATAAACTGATATGGCACAATGATATAAAACTACACTCCAACCAAAGATAATAACAGGTTTAAAAAAAAAATCAACTCACACGTATCCAGAAATGTTGCAACTAGCACGATGAGATAATGAGGAAGAGCTTTTTTTTTTTTTTTTTTTTTTTTTCCCCAATCCCTCAAACAAAACAGAACATTAATAAAACAAATAATTAGATAAATTATAAACTTGATGTACTTTACCTTTTACTACCTGTTGGTATTTGAAGGTCTGATGGCTATTTACAATTGGAATGATATTTCCCAGTCAGGGAATTTTCTCATTATTTAGAGGTGAGGGTCCTCTTCTAGTTGTTTGTTAAATAAAAATACCTACTACTAAAAGCTATATACAAGATTAATAATGATAATATTTACAATATTTACATGGTTATATTTACAAAGGATGGATATAAGAGAGTGGTGCTGGGGTGGGGCTAGGAAATAGGCAGGACGGGGCGATGGGATAGGATATTGGGAGTGGGGGTGCTTTAGAAGCGGCTTAAAGTATGGTGTTGACCGGGTTGAGTGGTCCCTTTCGGCCCTGCCATCTGGCAGGAAGGGGGGATGGGGTGACGGCCCGGAAGAGTGGGTTGAATGAGGCAGGGATGTTGTCAAAGAACTTTATGTGTCTCCTTGTGATGTGCTGTTGAACAGTGTCGAGTTGTAATTCACTATGAATGTGTGCCATGTTCCGTCTTTCGAGAGATGTTCGTTTTGTGATTTTTTGTAGGACGCTGTTTTGGTATGTTTGGAGAGACTTCAGGGCTGAGGGGTATAGGTAGTGCAGGATGGGGGCACCGTGAAGCAGTGTAGGCCTAAGGATGTCTTTGTAGATCAGGATCTTGAGTCTGAGTGACAGCCCTGGTGAGTAGAGTAAGTGATTTAGTTGGTGTGTAGTGGCTTTGGCTATCTGTATCCTGTGTTTTGTGTGAGCTGTAAATGATAGGTGTGATTCTAATTTCATACCGAGGTATGTTAGCTGTCTTTTATTCTGTATGGTTTGCCCATTCAGTTTTGGCTGTTTTTTGAGTGTTTTCTTGTATGAAAATGTGATTGCATCAGTTTTTTGTGTGTTTATGTGGATATTAATGTTTTTAAGTTGGTCTGTGATTTTTTGGGCTACTGTTTCGGCCTTGCGCATGGCGTGATCTGCATTCATGCTTGCTGTATATATAGCAATGTCATCCGCATATGCAGCGATTTGTACATCGTCAATCTTTTGCCCTACTATATGGGCTGTGTATATGTTGAAAAGGACTGGCGCAAGGACCGAGCCCTGGGGAACACCACAGGTAACTGGGCGCGGGGTGGAGATCTCAGTTTTGACACGGACAGAAAAAGTCCGGCCACTGAGGTATGAGCCAATAATGTCGACCAATTGGTCCGGAAATCGGTGAAGCCGGAGTTGATCAATTAAGGTGGAGTGGGATACAGAATCAAATGCCTGTGTGCAATCTAATGAGATCATTGCTGTAGCAAGATTTTTATTGAGATTTTTAGCTGTATCATACTGTAGTTTTGCTACGTGATGATAGCAGCTAACGCCGCGAGAGAACCCGGTTTGTTCCGGGGGGATGATGTCATGTGTGTCGCAGTGTTTTCGGATGTGGATAAGAATAAGTTTCTCATATATTTTTGAGATGTGGTTGAGGAGACTGATGGGCCGGTAATCTTCCGGTGCCGCTCCTCGTTTTTTGGGTTTGAGAAGTGGAACAACTATAGCATGTTTCCACTGAGTAGGGTAGTATCTCAGACGTGAGCATGAGTTGAAAATGTTGAGGAGAAACATATGGGCTTTCCTGGGGAGTTGTTTGAGTAGGACATAGGGTATACTGTCCTCTCCTGTTGATTTGTTTCCCCTCGTGTTTCTCAGAGTTGCAGTCAGTTCTTTATAGGAGGAAAAAATAGTTTGGGTTGTATCAGTCAGTGGACTGTGGTTGTAAATGGTAGTGGTACGTGCTGAGTCTCTATCGACGTAGTAATCAGCAAGTATGGTAGCCTGATCTGCGGGAGTGAGAAGCTCATCGCCTCGTTGTATTCTCACCGATTTTGATTTGGTGTTATGGCTTCTGACTAGTTTCCAGAAGTTTTTGGGGTCGTAATGGGTCCGGCGTAATTGATCGTGCCAAAGGGATGTTTTCCACTGCGACATTAGAGAGGTGATTTGTCTAGTGAGACTGTTTATGATAGGTCTGTATGTTGGGTCTTTAGTCCTATACCAGCAGTTTTTTATGTTGTTTCTCTGTTTGATTAATGCGAGTATGTGTTTAGGTGGCTGGCGTAGGTGAATGGGAGTGGGGTTAAACGTGGGTATCGAGGTGTATGCGGCATCGCGTATGATGTTTTGGAAGGTGTTTATGGCATTGTTTATGTCATGAGTGTTTGAGAGAGGTGTGATGTTGGGCGTGTTACTGTAGACTGTGTTCTTGTATAGTTTCCAGTCTGCCTGTGTAAAGTTGTATTTGTGTTCTGTTGGTGGGATTCTTGTTGTGTCACGGCCGAGGTGATAGATAACGGGGATGTGGTCGTTGTCACTGAATTCTATTGTTGTGCAATCTGTGAATCTGTGTGATTGTTGTGTGAGTAACAGATCTAGTGTAGATGTGTACGCTGGATTTGAGTGATGTCTGTATGTGTAGGCGTTGGGGTGTATGACTGTGTATTTTGTTTTAGTGAGGTGAGTACCTAGCGCATTTGGTTTTGTACAGTTCCAAGTGTGATGTTTAGCGTTTAGGTCCCCTACGATGATGTGTTGTCTGTCTGTTTCGGTTTCCCGTAGGAGTGTTTTGAAAGTGTCAAGTTGTGCTCCCGGTCTTCTGTATATACATGTGATTTTGTATGTGTGTTTAAGTTTTACTTGTACAGTGATGGCTGTGTGTTTTTCGTCATTGAGTGTGCTGTTGTTTATAAGTTTAGAGGGGACGTCAGAACGCACCAGAAGTGCGACGCCTCCTTGTGCGGGGGTTTGTGAGTCTAGTCTGTAAGTGTGATAACCGTGAAAGTGTATTCGCGTTTGCTTGTTAAGTTTTGTGTCTGTGAGTGCGACAACTGATGGCCTATGAGAGGCCAGGAGGGATTCCAGCTCGAGCTTACGCTTTACGAGCCCTGTTATGTTATAGTTAAGGATAGAATGTCTATCCATTAACTTTAGCTGCGAAAGCTTGTTGGAGCACGATGTTAAGCGTGCTCATGACGGTATGGAACATGGCCTTCATGTCACTAATCATAGCGAGTAGGCCCTCTACCCATGCGGGTGTATCCGTGGACGGCTGGGGGGTTGTGGGTGGGGGTGTGGGTGCGGGTGCGGGGGTTGGTGTGGGGGTGGGTGGTCCGTGGAATAGGACTCCGGCGTAAGAGTTCGGGGCAGAGGTGGTGGTGGGAGCAGGAGATGCAGTCTCCTGGGTGTTGGTTGTAGGTCTTATAGTGACCTTTGTTTCCTTCTTTTTGAGAAG
The DNA here is from genome assembly GCA_948150685.1 of Rhaphigaster nebulosa. Taxonomy (NCBI): domain Eukaryota; kingdom Metazoa; phylum Arthropoda; class Insecta; order Hemiptera; family Pentatomidae; genus Rhaphigaster; species Rhaphigaster nebulosa. The sequence goes on along the minus strand of OX411307.1, from coordinate 187,480,298 downwards.
GATTTGCCTGTTGGGGCAGTCGCGGTATGAGGCCACATGAGGGCCACCGCAGTTTGCACATTTGGGTGGGGTGTTTCGTGGGCATTCCTGCGTCTCGTGGTTTTCGCCACATCTGACGCATTTTATGATACGCCCACAGAAGTTTTTGGTGTGGCCGAACTCCTGGCAGTTGTGACACTGCCTAGGACCGCTAATGTTTTTCAGTTTTTCAACTGTGTAGCCCATGTGGTCGATTGGGCCAACTTTTTCCATATCCTGGATGGATGTTTTTTCGTCGGTGGTGACGATGATGAGTGGGAGGTTCCTCTTATTCCCACTCTCGTCTGTTTTTTGCATCCGCCAGATGCTTTTGAACCCGGGTAAGCGGGCCTTTAGTGCAAACTCAATAGAGGCCACTGAGTGGTTGATATCAAACCCTTTTAAGATGTATTTCTTTAGGGGTTTGGTGCCTCGGGGTGCATATGAGTGAAAGTCGATATCAACCGACTGGTGGAGAAGGGCCCAGGTGGCGTCATAATCAGCCTTTGTAGTGGTGAAAATTTTATTTTCGTTCTTATTTGAACGAATAATAAATGAGGTGATGTTGGCCTCTAAGAGGGTCTTTCTTAGTTCCACCGATGACATCGGTGGACTAATCACAATCGGGGCCGGTTTGTACGGCTTTTGATTGGTTGGTGGGGTAGCTGGGGTGGGGGTAGCTGGGCTGGGTGTCTCTGACTGAGAGGCTGATGAGCCGTTAAATGCACCATATCTGTTATAGGTGGTAGTGGCTGGTTCCTCATTGGTCGGCCTTGGGACGAACGTTAATTTTCTTTTAAGGTTTTTAAAGCCTTCGTGGTCGGTGAATGGAATATACTTCCGTTTTAGTTTCTTGGGGGGCATGGTTTGTGCTGATGAAGTTGAAGCAACTTCATCTTGGACCATAGGTGTGGGCTGGGGCTGAGTCATTATAAAAATAAAGGCCTAACTAAACTAGATACTAACACTTCACTTATAAGAAAAGGGTACTCACGTGACTCCAGGAGCACCAGAACGGACAGGCCGCGTCGAGAGCACCAGTAGTCACCAAGGGCTGCTTGCCAGCGCAACGCTGCCCTTTACCCAATAGGGTGATTTACTGAGGTTAGGTCCAAGGGATAAGCATGGACCTCAGTAAATATCGGGCGCTAAGCTAAGCAAGGGTTGAGAGTCTTGAGAACAGTAAGTCTTCAGCTTGCAATAGAGTCTTCAGAATAGGTCCTTCTGCCAAGGCTGCTAGCTGTAGAATGCTCGTCTGATCTGAGGAAGAGCTCCGCAAAACGGCCCTATTTATAGAAGGAGAATACTCGAATCTGATTGGCTGTGAGGTTCTCCCACCACCCGCCATAGTTCCTCCTCTACCGATCATAGTACCCCCTCCCACCCGTTATGAAGCGAGCATGAGTCGACCTGCTCCTATTCTATTCAGGCAGGTTCGAGCAAGTCGAAGAAGGTATCAATAAGATATAAAATAGGAGTAGTGCTAATTAAGAATTAGTGCTAATTAGGGATTAATTAATATTTATTAATAAAAATTTACTGCGACATGTTCGCGGTTATTAATACAGACTCGTGTACTTTGAAAATATTTCAAAGCTATAAAAAGGTGCAACCTCTTTGGCCAGCGTGATACCATCGTTTCGATTTGTTAATATATTTTAGAGATTAAAACTTCGATAGGAACTTAATGGATTAAAAGTTAATCCTTTTAAGACCATTATTTAACTATCGGAGAATAAAAATACGTAGAACATTGACGAGTTAATCCTTATAAGACTATTATTTATACTATCAACTATTAAAAATACGTAGTACATTGAAAAGTTGTTTTGTTTATGTTTCAGCGAGATAAGTAAAGATAGAGTATTACCAGCTCAAAGTCCAAAATCTATTCAAATATTAGGAAGCCCTACCATTTATTTATGTTTTAGAGATAAACAAGTCAAAGTCCAAAAGCAGTTATAGGATTAAGGAACTATGCTATTTATTTATATGTTAGAGATAAACAGTTCAAGGTCCATATTTGTATTTCACCGAGGCATCATCCAACTTGTCTATACAAGATGCAACCTGCTTACATGTTGATACAGCTACATATTGTAAAGGTTATGTAAACATTGAGAAGGTTGCAAAAACACGAAAACGATGTAAAGGTTATGTAACCTTTAAGAAGGTTACAGACAATAAAGTGGATACCTGACCCTTCATCGTATAGGTTATGATTATATAACCGTAGAGGAGGTTACATACTATAAAGTGGATACCTGACCCTTCATCGTATAGGTTATGATTATATAACCGTTGGGGAGGTTACACACTATAAAGTGAGTACCCGACCCTTCATCGTATAGGTTATGATTATATAACCGCTGGGGAGGTTACACACTATAAAGTGGATATCTGACCCTTCATCGTATAGGTTATGATTATATAACCGCTGGGGAGGTTACATACTATAAAGTGGATACCTGACCCTTCATCGTATAGGTTATGATTATATAACCGCTGGGGAGGTTACAGACTATAAAGTGGGTACCTGACCCTTCATCGTATAGGTTATGATTATATAACCGTTGGGGAGGTTACATACTATAAAGTGAGTACCCGACCCTTCGTCGTATAGGTTATGATTATATAACCGCTGGGGAGGTTACAGACTATAAAGTGGGTACCTGACCCTTCATCGTATAGGTTATGATTATATAACCGCTGGGGAGGTTACATACTATAAAGTGGATATCTGACCCTTCATCGTATAGGTTATGATTATATAACCGTAGGGGAGGTTACATACTATAAAGTGGATACCTGACCCTTCATCGTATAGGTTATGATTATATAACCGTTGGGGAGGTTACACACTATAAAGTGGATACCTGACCCTTCATCGTATAGGTTATGATTATATAACCGCTGGGGAGGTTACAGACTATAAAGTGGGTACCTGACCCTTCATCGTATAGGTTATGATTATATAACCGTTGGGGAGGTTACATACTATAAAGTGAGTACCCGACCCTTCGTCGTATAGGTTATGATTATATAACCGCTGGGGAGGTTACAGACTATAAAGTGGGTACCTGACCCTTCATCGTATAGGTTATGATTATATAACCGCTGGGGAGGTTACATACTATAAAGTGGATATCTGACCCTTCATCGTATAGGTTATGATTATATAACCGTAGGGGAGGTTATATACTATAAAGTGGATACCTGACCCTTCATCGTATAGGTTATGATTATATAACCGCTGGGGAGGTTACATACTATAAAGTGGATACCTGACCCTACAACAAAATCTCAAGTCTCTCAAACAGTAGAAAAACAAAATGGTGGCATAAGAAAAACAAAATGGCGGTCGGGTACACTCATGCTCTATAAGATGGGTACCTGATCCTTCAACAAACCTCAAGTCTCTCAAACAGTAGAAAAACAAAATGGCGGTGTATAAAAAACCAAAATGGAGGTCGGGCACACTCATGCTCTATAAGGTGGGTACCTGGCCCTTCAATGGGTGGAGGGGGTAAATCTTGTGGGCGGAGCATAGGTCAGGAGGTTCCATGGGTCACGTGACCAGATCACGTGACTAAAATATGCGGGCGGAGCGTAGACCAGGAGGTTCCGCGGGTCACGTGACCAAAAAGGGGCGTGACCTAGTAGTTAAGGTTAGGTCGAGGGGGGACCATGTGGTGGTTAAGGAAGGGTCGAGGCAAGACCACGTGGCAGTTAAGGTTAGGTCGAGGCAAAAATTCAAATTCAAATTTCCCGCCATAGGTCACGTGACCAAATGCTGGCTTCTGATTGGCTGCTCAAAAAAATGCGCCAGCTCGCCCAAATCTCATCTACTAATGCCTTCTGTTAAATTTCTGTCTTTTCGGGGTAATGTTTAATATTCTGAGTTGATTGGAGTCGATTATCAAAAGATATTGGAGTCTTAAAGTCATCCACCTTCCGCCTCTTGATAAACAAATAAATGCAAAAGCACGATGGACTGGTAAAAATTGATTGAACTGATTGTTGATTTATTGATAAACAAACTTCGATGAGGGAACAGGTACTAGGTAGAGGTGCCTCACAGACGAACTTATGGTATTTTTGGAGGAAACTGGGGTCAGAATTGTGCTCTGACAACCACGATTTTGTTCATATTAGTCACTGTTAATATTATCTGTCATCTGATGATGGCAAACATTCTAATATTTACAGTCACCCACACAAAACAAGACATTTTGGTCCGGAGACGATATAGAAATATCGAATAAACATTTATCATTTCATGAAAGATATCAAACAATTTGAATTATGAAGTGATGACGGAGCTAATGCCTTCCTTTAAATTTATGTTTTTTCGAGGAAATATTTAACATTTTGGATTGATTGGAGTTGATTACCAAACGATATTGGAGTCTTAATGAGGTCCAGCTTCCGCCTCTTAATAAAAATAAAAAATAAATATCAATCTAATAAAAACAAATAAAATCTAGTATGTGATTGCTATGTTTACCAATAAACACACCTCGGCAAGGAACTGGGAAAAATGTCTCATAGACGAGACCTGATGCTATTCTTCGTAGAAAGTGTGATCAGTATTGTGCTCTAACTACCTCATTTTCCCTCCATCAGCTACTCATTTTAAAATCCTAGGGTGCTATGAAACACCTTTTAACAATGGTTCTCATCCTGGTGAAGTCCATAAATGTTCTGTCCAGCAGAAAGTTAGTGTGCAAAAGCAAGATGGACTCGTTAAAATTGATTGAACTGAGGGTTAATATGAATATTTCTAAATTATCAGTATATTTCTAGAAGAATTCTGAATAAAGTTTTGAGTCTCTTAAACAACATTAAATATCTGACCAGTCAACGTTTCGCCAATTCGGGCGTCATTAGGAATGAAAAAAACACAAAAAAAAAACAACATAATATCATACAAATGGGGACCAAATATAGCACATCTTACATCAACATTCTCAAATAATATCAACTACAGATAATAAATCATCTCAAACAGTTTTATATACAAATATTTGCTAATAAAATGTTTTATTTTATTTCCAAAATCATTAAAATTTACTAAAATCAATAAAGTAACAGCCAAAATCAATTATAAAAACAAAAAAGTAATATCTAAAATTGGTTAAAATATACTAAAAAATATAAAGCTATGTTAAAAATTAGAGGTAAAAGACCAGTAAAGCAGTAAAAGGCCTACTCAAAAGATATTATCAATGAATTGAAAGAAAATGATGGGTTCGGTTAAACATTAAGCATGGTATTGTTGCCGAAATGTATTTTGCCATTAGAAGTTGATGAGAAATAACTAAAATCAATAAAAACCGCTAAAATTACTAAAAACCGCTAAAATTATAGGACTTCAAGTTATGAAAAATGTAAATATGTAGATTTGATCAAGGGGCACCCAGACGAGAGACCTCTACGTGCTGAGTAAAATGAAGGGTTGGAACCGTAGGAGAAGAAGTCCAGGTGAGGAGAGGAGATTTTTTCAAATTTTTCCTAGTGATTCTGGATGATCATATGAGGCCGGAGGAGTTCGGTTATTCTAGAATCGGGAACATCCTAAGGCAGACTAGGGAGATTGAGGTGGGGACTCGAGGAAAAACGAGGGCGAACGAGCGTCACCGATGACGATGATCGAGCCCAGCCGCACTGCTCCGAGGGTATCCGAGAATAGCCGAAAGGAGCCGATGATATCGCAAGGTCTGATACGAGTGCAATTAGGAACCAGGGTTGTTAATTATAATTAAATCAAGTTCAGAAAAGGGGAAAAACAATTTAGGAAAGGCAAAAAATCAGTTGAGAAGACTATATTTACATAAAATATAAATATTGGGAAGGTTAAAGAAAACGTAAACAAACAGGTAGGTAAACGTAAACATTGGGAAGGTTGCATAAATCATAGACATTGAGAACATTATGTAAACTAGCCAGGAAAATTCCCTAGTGGAGTAAGGTGCTGCGCCCTAGCTGACAGAAAATGTATAAACATTGAGGAGGTTATAGAAAATTTAAAAAAGAAATAGGTAGGTAAAGGTAAAAATTTGGAAAAATTGCACAAAATGTAAACATTGAGAACTGAAAAAGGTACAAAACTTTAGCTAATAATAATGACGTCATCTATCCAGATATTATGAAATGATTAAAAAGCTCTTTATCATTGTTTGTAAATGATAAAAAAAAACTTTAAGGATTTCATATTTAATTCTTTTACGGCGTTCTAATAGTTTATACTATGAGAGAATAAAAATACATATAGGTTAAAAAGTTGTTTTGTTCATGTTTCAGCGAGATGAGTAATGATAGAGGATTAACAGTTCAAAGTCCATTGTTTACTTTTAAAGGAAGGATTAAGAGATAGAGCATTATTGCGAAAGCTAAATTTGTTTACTTTTTAGCGGAAGGAATAACAAGTCCTAAATCATTCTTTATACTTTGGTATTAACAGCTCAAGGTCCAAAAGCTGTTAAAGGATTAAGGAGCCCTATAATTTATTTATGTTAAAGGGATTAGCAGTTCAAAGTCCAACAGTTGTTATAGGATTAAGAGACTCTACTAATTACTTATATGTTTGAGATAAACAGTTCAAAGTCCATTGATTCAGCAAAAGAATCAAGAGATACAGGATTATTCAAGTTTGACATTATCTATTCTGATATCATGAAAGGATTAAAAGATCAAAGTCCATGTTTACATTTCACTTGGACATCATCCAACTTGCTTATACATGATCGAACATGGATACATTTAGCTAAAGTTAAATATTGTAAATGTAGCATGTAAACATTGTGAAGGTTAAATAAAAGAGCTCCACAAAACGGCCCTATTCATAGAATACTCGAATCTGATTGGCTGTCAGATTTCCCCACCACAGATCATAGTACCTCCCCCTCCTCCTTCCCTCCCCACCACCTGTTATGCAATGAGCATGAGTCGACCTTCTCTGATCCTATTCAGGTAAGTCAAACAGAGTATCAATAAAATATAAATTAGGATTAGTACTAATTATGAATTAGTGTTAATTAAGGATTAAAAATTTACTATATCGTGTTCGAAGTTATTAACACCGACTCGTGTATTTTGAAAATATTTCAAAGCTATGAAAAGGTATAACCTCTTTGGCCAGCGTGATACTGTCGTTTTGATTTATCGATATATATATAGGTTCAAAAGATGTTATAGGAATAAGGGACTATGCTATTTAATTATGTTTTAAGGATTATCAGTTCAAAGTCCAAAAGATATTTAAAAATTAGGAAGCCTTACCACTTATTTATGTTTTAGAGATAAACAATTCAAAGTCCAAAAGCAGTTATAGGATTATGGAACTATGCTATTTATTTATATGTTAGAGATAAACAGTTCAAGGTTCAGCAGTTGTTATAGGATTAAGGAACTCTACTATTTATTTATGGTTTAGAGATAAACAGTTCAAAGTCCAGCAGTTGTTATAGGATTAAGGAACTCTACTATTTATTTATATGTTAGAGATAAACAGTTCAAGGTCCAGCAGTTGTTATAGGATTAAGAGACTCTACTAATTATTTGTATGTTAGAGATAAACAGTTCAAAGTCCAAAAGCTGTTATAGGATTAAGGGCTCTAGCCTTTGTTTATGTTTTCAAAGTTCATGTTTACATTCATTAAGTTCATGTTTTACCCAGAAAAAAAAACAAAATGGCGGTCGGGTGCACTCATGCCCTATAAGGAGGGTACCTTACCCATCATCGTATAGGTTATGATTATATAACGTTACAGAAGAGAAGGTTACAGACTATAATGTGGGTACCTGACTCTACAACAAAACCATAAGTCTCTCAAACGGTAGAAAAACAAAATGGAGGCCGGGCACACTCATGCTCTATAAAGTGGGTACCTGAACCATCAACAAAACCTCAAGTCTCTCAAACTGTACAAAAACATAATGGCTGTGTATGAAAAACAAATTGGCGATGTAGGAAAAACAAAATGGCGGCCGGGTACACTCATGCTCTATAAAGTGGGTACCTGAACCATCAACAAAACCTCAAGTCTCTCAAACTGTAGAAAAACATAATGGCTGAGTAAGAAAAACAAAATGGCGATGTAGGAAAGACAAAATGGCGGTCGGGTACACTCATGCTCTACAAGGTGGGCACCTGACCCTTCAATGGGTGGAGAGGGTAAATCTTGTGGGCGGAGCATAGGCGAGGAGGTTCCATGGGTCTCGTGACTGAATCACGTGATTGAAACATGTATGCGGAGCATAGACCAGAGGGTTGAAATGGGTCACGTGACTAAAAATATATGGGCGGAGCCTAGACCAGGAGGTGCCGCGAGTCACGTGACTGCATCACGTGACTAAAAAGGGGCGTGGCCTAATAGTTAAGGTTAGGTCGAGGCGAGACCACGTGGTGGTTAAGGTAGGGTCGAGGCAAGACCACGTGACACTTAAGGTTAGCGGTGTAGGGGATGGAGGAATCGTTGCACCAGCTTCCCTCTTTTCCCTCTACTGGGGATTTATACCCACGCATTCTCACTGGAGCTTCCTACCCCTCTGGAGTCCAAGATCTATACCTAATTCCCACCGTATTTGGACTAATCGTGTCTGGAGTAGTTCATGATTTGACTCCAACCACTTCATGTTTTCTTTTCACACTGTCCAAATGCACCATTGATCCGCAGCTGAAGACATTCGGTGAAATTGAGGAGCCCACATCAGTCGACAGATCCGATCACGACGATGTTCAGGGTGAGCAATATCTTGTCCATACTCACAGCCGCAATGACGATGGAACACATGTGGTAAGGTGGCCAGTCCTTTCATGTCTTCACACTCCCACACACGAGCTAGGAGTGTTCGAAGAAAATCGCGTGTCCCAAATCCGTAACACCTTCGGAATAGACTGTTGGAGACATGTAAGTTCAGATTACAATCCCACCGATCTAGCTTCGCGTGGTTGCGTTCCCAAGACGTTGAAGGACGCCACCATCTGGTGGAATGGACAACAGTGGATGAGCTCACCAATTTCGTATTGGTTTAAACCAGTCGAGAAGACCGTCGTTATGAGCAGCTTACTATCGCAGTCGAATCAATTGGAGCCGCCTCATGATTGGACCGTTCGATTTTTATCTTTTCGTACTCTCATCAGGACGATAGCAAGAATATTGCGGTTTATTCAGGGAAGACGGGCCAGGATCTCTTCAACATCTCCGCATCAATCACCCGATCAATTTTCCATTATCAAGAGATAATGGAAGCTGAACTTAGATGCATTTTATTCGCATGAACGGATAGTGTATGACGTGGAACCCTTAAGATGCGACTTCGGCATAGCTGACTCACCAAGGCTGGTTATGCGACCATCAAAAGGGATAATTTTGGCACCTATTTTGCTGGCAAGCGCACTAGTGATGAATGTGCTCTGACTCTCTGAGTCCAGCACGGCACGGGTGAGGTGGTAGTCTCCTCGTTTGGTCCTTATGAGTGTGCGCGCAGTACCGAAAAGTACCATGTTATTTGCGAAAGATACCGAAGGCATGGACCCAAATTCAGTGAATGTCTCGCCGGATGCCGCTTCACTGGGCCTCGACTCAGGCTTGGCTGCTGCATCATTGCCCCCATGAGTATGGATGAGAGTATGATGCCGCAAGTTACAGGTGCGACATTTGGAGATGCATGTGGCTACTCCATGGCCCTTACGAAGGCAGTTCCAGCACACCTTGAACGTGCGAACGTGCTCCAGCCTTTTCTCGAGTGGTAATCCCCGAATGGTTTCACACTTGGAAAGGAGATGATTACCCTTGCAGAGGGGACACAATGACAGCCTACGATTATTGTTATTCTCCTGCTTGATCTGGACTCCAGTCTGAAATGCACATCTATTCTTCTGAATTGTCTTAACTGAGGAACTTGCATCACCGGTAGAGTGTAGCGCAACTGAACTGAGCTTGACAGAATAATTTACGGTGCGACCCTTGCGTGGAGAGCTTTCAACGTCCTGCGACATCCTAATAGCATTTTTCCTTTGGCGGACGAAGTCTATAACATCATCCACAGTGGGAAATTCCTCATTGGACTCCAATGATAGTTCGAACTGTCTTCGCGTTTACGCGTCCAATGCTCTTAATGCGAGTGTGGCCAGTAAGAAATCGGCAGGATAGATCAGCTTGAGTGCGCGAAACGCGCCAATGCTGTCAGCCACGCCTGTCATGAACAACTCGTATCGCTGAAGATGACCTCTTGTAGTTTTGGAGTCGAACTCCATCATACGATGGACCAGCATATTGGCCAAAACTCTAGGATTCTGATAAGTTTCCACTACCTGTCTCCATGCTAGTTCGTATGGCTCTTCTTCTACCGGGAATCTTGAAATTAAGGCAGCTGCCTCACCTTTCAAAGCGCCTATCAGGTAGTGAAATTTTTCCACCTTAGTTAAGGATGGTTCCGAATGGATCATCGAATCGAAGGTGTCACGGAAATGTGTCCACTTCAGCATATCACCGTATAAGGTGGGTATGGGTATTTTCGGTAGCGTGCATTCGCTTTGATTTATCGTGGAGCAAGCAGCGAGCGTAGTATCTTGCGTCTTCCTTTTTGCCTCGCGCTTCTGTATAGATAGAAGGGCTCCGCTTGCCTTCACTATCTCTTCCGTCAGCGAGTCATTAAGTTGGAGCCCTGATTCACTTGGGAATGTGTCGCCAAATCCAATTTTAATGGTGAGTTCCTAACGCTCATTCCAGGCATCCTGAAACTTCGTCCAGAATTGTTCCTCTTTCGCTAATCTTGCTTCGAAGGCATCGGCATCGGTGTCGCTAAGGGTTTTTAATTTAATGGAAGCGATGCCAATAATATTCCGTTTTATGCCTCGCATCCGTCACGGCGGCACGAGCATAAGAGCTCTCGTCAGAAGTAGTCCTTCTGAGAATCAGGCATTTTATAAAATTGAAATAAAATTCGAAATGATGAAGAAGTCCCCCTAGCACAGGAAGAGAGAGAAAATAGGAGAATGGCGAACGGCCAATAGTCGAGCAGACCTCAAGAGGTAGTGTATACCTATCACTTATATATCTCAATACTACGGGTTAGATAGAATAACATCAGATTATTCAGAAAATTGTTCCTCATAATTAAGAACAACAGTGTACAAAAGTATATACATGCAGCTATGAATTTATAACGCCAGGTACAATAGAAGCCCCAACAATATCAGAACAAAAGAAGTGCGATGATACGCCAGCAAAAAAACTCAAATAGTGACGTCACCACTAGTGAGGTATGATGTCTCACTGAAGTTGCCTGCTAGCACTAACACTAGCCAGGCCTACCTCCTTGGAATCAGACTAAGTGAGGTTATCTTCTGGGTTAACCCGGCTTCAGAATCTCTTGAGAAATATTCTTGAATACCCTTCGAATATTCTTGAAAATAGGACTGGCTAGAACGAAAAATATTGTGAAACAATCTATTGTGTTACCTATATTGCTGCAATATACAAAAAAAAACAAAAACAAATGTATCTAAAGTGATCAGTGTATATTTAGTACTTACAGTGTGATGAAAACAGCATTTTAACTCAGAATGTTTAATTTATTACTGAATAATGAATGAATTATACTCCAAGAACTAATTAAAACCGTAAGAAGTGAAGTAAGGTATTTAGGTTGGAGGTTGGTTTAATTTGTCCTTAGCTTTACATTGAAAGTGTACTAAGTTGTTTGAATTATGCTGCTTGTAATTGATAACCATAATTGCAAAATAAGCAGCAGTTAAATTTAATTGAAAGATCTCTGTGCATAAAACATGTTACAAAATTGAAAACAATTGGATTGAAATTACATGATATCACATAGTAATAATTTTCTACCCACCAATACAATGAAATAAAACTGAAATTTAATTTAACATGAATTTTAAAGCTTTATGACCTTTGCTAACAAAAACTTAATTAAACATCTTAAGAAGGTTAATTTATGCCCTTTGAGAAATATCACAAAATTATTATTAAAGAACTAATCTTAAAATAACTATAAAACTACTATGATGGTTCCTAATTTTATGTTATAATATGCATAGTCAGAAATTATGCCTGATTAAAATTAGGAAATTAATATACATAAATTGGGATATTAACAAAATGGCTGATAATGAACTAATGGATTATTATGTATAAATTGTCACTTAACATTGAAGGGCAATATTTCTTTTACACTGGAATAATTATTTGTAATTCAGATTTTAAGAATTTGTCTATTTGAAATTTATCCGGGCCGGTACGGACCACTTTCATGGTTAAGTATTAACACCTTTTGAAGTTAAATCTGTTTGAAAATTGGAGTGGACTGTATGAAAAAAAAAGACTATTTAAGATAATGGATACTGTGGATTACTATATTTCTGAATTACATGCGAAAAGGGGAAGCCTAAAATTGCACAATTATGATTAAATGGGTTAGTTAAATTTAGAAAAATAGGGTCTATTGAAGATGATGAGCTGTCGGAATTATGTTGAAGGTAGGTGGGTGAATAGTGAATAGGTGAACAGCAGAACATGAAAAGAAAATGAAGGTGACTTACTCCGTTTGGTCTTGAGTTAACTTATACTCTCATTGCCTGCAGGCCTCTCCTCATCTATATATCTCTCATCTCTCTTCTCCCCTATGCCAGGTGGGCAGTTTCTTGCACTACTCTGGCACGGTGTGAGGTTTAGGAGCTCTGAAGAAAAGGAATGCTCTCTGTCTCTGGACCTTCAGATGTGAATGTCCAGACATGAAATCTTTTACCTGCATATTCTGGTCTTTTGAAGTCCCCCCACTCCTTTTAACTCCTACAGAGGCCGCTACCGTCGCTCAGCTGTCCCAACTACCAAAAAATGGCACTACATTCGCCTTCCATATTTCGGAAGACGAAACAAAATATATATATAAGTACTACATAAATATTCCTTCTGGCGCACTGTCTTTCAAAGGCAATATTTTGCATTCAAACATAGCATTTGAATTTGTAATAGCAAATTTTCGTTTTGGCTTTTGCATTTGCTTTTTTCTTTTTGAATTTTTTTTTGTAATTGCAATATTTTCCATTTAGAAATAATGCCATTTGGAAAAGTACTATAATTGCAATATTTTTTGCATTAAAACAATAACTATGTAGTATAATGCCTTAGCCTAATCTAATTTTTTAATTTTTTTCGTTAATATTATAAAATGGTAGAATTTGTAGAATTAATTGAAGGTATGCAGTTGGAAAAAGTTATCGAAGTGGGATACCTTATAGGCATAATCAGGGGATATTCAAAATTTTGATTTTCAGCATCGAGTTTTATTGGCCATCCTAAAACCAACAGAATTTTACGAACTGGAAAAAATAAAGAAAACTACTCACAAATGATTTTTGCACTAGAATTTCTCATAAACACTGCCCATAGATCCGGAAACTGGATCCATGATGGCGAAATGTTTAAACTGGAGACAAACCGGATCGACTTGTTTTATAATTGTAAAAGACGTGGATAATTCTAAATTTAGATTCTGCAACACGAATAAAGTTGCAGCTTATTGCAAATGTGTGAATAGAGGTTTTTATCACAATTACACCAGCAAAGTAAAAGACTATAAAGATCACGACTATTATTGGTATCCTCCGTGCAAATCTGATAATCATTTATCGTCTGCAAGAAATCAATCTGTAAAATGCGCTTCTTAATATTGTAAAAAAGTGCAAAAATACCACTCTTTACATCAGCCTTACTTTGCTTTATTTATTTCAACTTATCTCTGGTTTAGTTGCATTTTGCCTAGCACTGACTATTCGGGCGTTTATAGCTGTCTATCAACAATTGAGGCATTTTGTGCAAAGTAAGGTGAGAATGAGATATTTTGAGAATGCTTGGACGCCTCTCAGCTCTTGGTTATTAAAATATGGATAAGAATGTGAGTAAGGGCCCAACCTCACAATCCGCATCACGCCATAACCGAGAACTATATTCTCTCTAGCCTCTTAGGCTGTGGCCTGAGTGGAGAGCGGCAGCGGGGACTGGCCTGCAGCGTTTTTAGTTATAAAATTGATATAAATGCACCTGTCCTGGGTCCAATAGGCGGGGAGCGTGCTGTTTACTATAAGGTGTAGCGGTCAGCGTGCATCTGAAGCTTGCTTGTCCTCATAGAGCGTTTGTAGAGCGTGTAAATTGAATTGAATAGAGTATTATATACAGAGCAAATCTGTATTGCTATTAAATACACGAATAATTTATTAATTATAATTAATTAATAATTATCATTAGTTAATAATTAATAGCATTACCCAGTCATATTCAACCGTTTCCAAGAAAAACTCAACCTTTTTTTAGCTCAATAAATTAATATAAATCATGTTTACATAATTATGTGGTTATTTAAATTATCTATTGTGTTTTTTAAACAACGTGGCTTGTTTTCATGTGGTATTTGTATCTATTCATAAGTAAGTAATTTGTAAGTATTCATTTTAACTTCTCGGATCCTCTCGATATCGAAGCCCATTGGAGGCCCCTATTACAAAAATAGTATCGATTTTGAAATCGTGCGCTCACGTATCGATATTTGAATTAAGTGATAACAGTAAACGGAAATACTCATGCGTGATAAAAAATATATTTCGCATTATCGATTATGAATTTGCCACCTTAAAAATGTGAAAAATGATCCCTGTTCCAAATATAAATAAAAGTAGTAATAAATGGAATTGAAAGCAAATTCATAATTAGTATCTCCAAAATTATTGCGCGTTCACTATATGTAGTTCGATGAAACTGCAACTCCGATTATCTTAAAATCTATCCCAACATCGAAAAGATCCAAAAAGCTAAAATAAATTGTACGTAAGCGCGCAATTATAAAGTCGATAGTATTTTCATAAAAAGGGCCGCTGATGAACCAATAATGAACCTCAATATCGAGGATATCATTAATGTTTAAATAAATCGATACTTAGATGCGCGATCTTAAAATAGATATTGTTTCCATAATAAGGAGCCTCGATAGCCCAAGAATGTACTTCAATTATGAGGATATCCAAAAAATTAAAATTAAACCATACGAATACCACTTCAACAAAGCCACGTTCTTTAAAATATCTGATATGACTCCACATGACTTCCTTGTACGCCTGTTTAACTATAATTCCGTGGTTCGAGAAAAAAGGCGTGAAGGAGAAAACAAAAACAGTTTCTGGTAAAGTACCATTTCCGGCAAGCCAATTTTAACCAAAATGTAGTATGCTATTTATATTGGCATACAAACCAATATAAATAGCAAATACCAAATCCGAGATGTTTTCATTATATTTTAATATAGTTCTTAATCAGCTTGTAATGATCTACTTGTAAAGTAACACTTCCGGCAAGCCAATTTTAACCAAATCTAGAATATTATTTATGTTGATACAAAAGTTATATATACCAAATTTGAGATGTTTTGCATTATATTTTAATGTAATTTTTAATGGAAGTTTATTATGACCTTCAAGTAAAGTACTACTTCTGGTATGCCAATTTTAACCAAAATATAGTATGCTATTGATATTAATATATAAGTCTTTTATACCAAATTTGAGATGGTTTATATAATATTTTAATATAATTTTTGATGAAAGTCTATTGTGACCTTCAAGTAAAGTACCACTTCGGGTGATGATGTAGTAACCAAAAAGAGAAGTTCACAACTAGATTTTACAGCAATCCCAAATACAAAATTTTTACTTTTTACGGCTAACCGGTTTTGGGTTATGTGAGATACTAACGGACGTAGGAACGTAAATACAGACGTCATGACGTAATTAGTAAAAATGGATTCAGGGTTGGCCAAAGTGGATATTTCCATTGAAATCTGAAAACCGAAAATTTTCGCGTTTACAATATTTCCTTTACTTCTTACAAGGAAGAAAAAACATAATAAGTAATTATAATAATCGTAAATAATATCAATATGTAAAAACGATTTATATATATAATTTATTAAAATAAAAAAAGGTTGAATATATATATACTCAACCGTTCTTGATTTTTATAAAATAATGTAAATCATGTTTACATACTTCAATTGAATTTATTATAATTTAATATCATAATATTAATATTGATTGATATATTAATATTAATTATAATATTATAATTAATATTATATTATAAGCATAAACATTTATTTATTTAATTAGGGATTGATAAATTATTTGCCACTTCTATAAATTTGTTTTATTGGAAACTAGTTTCGAATGTTATACATTCATCCTCAGTTCTAAAAATACACAAAAAATTCAAAAATAAGCAATTAAAAATATATTTTGGTATTTTTTGAATTTTTTGTGTTTTTAGAACTGAGGATGAATGTATAACCTTCGAAACTAGTTTTCAATAAAACCAATTTATTAACCAAGTGGCAAATAATTTATCAATCCCTGATTAGATTGATCCTTCTATACCATCATGCGGATGTCAACTAATTTATTTATTTGTTAATATTATATTAAAGTACATTTATATTAATGACTGCGTGGGCGGAGAGCGTGCAGTTAATTCTCTTATAATCGCTTCTCCGCTCAGGCCATAGCCTTACAAGTATTCTCTCTCTCTCTCTCTCTCTCTCTCTCTCTATATATATATATATATATATATATATATATATATATATATATATATATATATATATATATATATATATATATATATATTTATAACTCCAAATAACCAGTATTAGATATCCCGAGAGTCTAACAGTATCTTTGTTCTCCTATTTTCCTGTAAGATTTATTTACGATTTTCTTAATGGTATTCCATTCCAAAGAATCTCCTATATTTTTTCTACTTTATGCTACCTTAAAACATTGTAAGGTACCACAAATCTGAAAATAGTTCGATTTTAAATGACTGTTTCTTTTGCATGATTCTAGCTCCCTCTGGTAAACTATCGCAAAATTGCACCCAAGGTCAGAGAATGCGGCTACTTTCACATCCGATAATTGCTATCAGCAATGACGCATTATTTGTTTTTCTGGTCACTGCCCATGTGTTTTTAACAGATTTTTATCCGTTAAAAAAACAAAATTATCTATTTTCCAGATTTACAATATTGTTTTGTTATAGGTTCCTCTTAAATAATTGTAGTGATTTGGCTGAAAATATACCTCCAAGTTTTTGCTTTAATTCCTCATGTACGGGCTTATTCAGTTCGTAAATCCGATATCAATCCACTTTCTCTGTATATTTTTTCATTATGTACCCAGTTAAATTTTGACTGTAACCTATAGTTTCCCAATCTACCTTCCATTCTTCCAGAGTATCTTGGGAAAGCAAGTACCATTTAGCTAACGTAGGTCCGATGTCTAGTGCGATCACCTGAGTCGAACAGACTACACCGATCATAAAATTAATATACTTCATAATTCCTTTATTATACGATAATTTTTTTTTTAATTTTTCTAGTCACTGACCACGTGTTTTAAAGGATACAAATCCGTCAAAGATAATCGATTAATTTTTTGCCAAGTAACACTACACCTACTGGTTTTTACTGTCACATCACAGAAAATATTGTCAATTTTTTTTCTGGAAAATGTATTTGATGTGCTAGAATTAAGTGGCAGTGGAAAGGATGCTTGTTCTCCGTAATATAGGTTCTCCGAGGTATAGGTAGTTCCTGGCTCCTCATACTTCGCGATATTTATCCAGTTTACTCTGTCTTGAAATTCTCTAATGAAATCTTCGGTTGGAAAGCTGAGATTTCCTTCCATATCACTTTATCAGCATTTTTTTCTGACAAATTCTTCACTTAGTACTTGATGACGTGATAGGTTTTCCCAGCACAAACGATCCTTGTGCTTTTCCATGATATCTTCACTTAAAACACCCTATTCGTCAGCTTCTTCCAGTTTATTTCATTCTCAAATTCCGTTATTGTATCATCCGTCAAGATGTGATAGTTTCCCCAGCTTAGCTCTTTCAAAAGAGCCCACTTAGCCATTTTATAGATTTCGAACTACAAATTCATACTTCCTTTATTATCAAGGTTATTTTTTAAATTTTCGCTAATTCGTGCTCAAGTTATTTGTTCGTAATAGCATCGTTTTCGTCCCTTCCTTCAGAAACAGAGACTAATCTTCTCTTATTGAAACTTAGGTAGCCTTTGGTTATTCTGATCGCTGACTTGAATTCGTTTAAGTCATTAGAAATCTGATTTGATGCCCATGAGAATGTCTTTTTCATCTCTAAGATATTAAAATTTGGCAGTGGTTTTACACTAGTTTTTACTTTTTTTTGGTGTTTTGGCTCGGTTTCCTTTTAGATTTCTGTAATCCAGAGCTCATCTTTGCTTTAGCAATTTTCTCTTCTTCCAGGTAATGCCTCTTTGTCTCTTCTAGGCGTGCAACCTTATCTTTCGCATCGATCACTGAGGAAGCAACAGCAGCCCTTCTTCCTAGTGTCCCTAGCTCTGCAAATACTAATGGCAAGAATCCTCCAGCTTTGAAGTTTTCGTGGAACTGGTTATAAGTCATTCAATTATAATACACAAATATAAAAAATTAATAATTTAGTGCGATTTTTTTTAATGGTTGGACACCATTAAAAATACACACTTTGTAGGTATTTTATCATTCGTAACCTTTTATACTGCAAAGGAGTGTCTTTTTTTTCTTTACTATAATAAAGACATTATAAAATGGATTATACAAAATACTACGGAGATATCGAAAAGGAGCAGTAGCACTTTTTTTCCATCAAAAAGCATGGAACTGAACCTTAACAGAGAGAACCTAAAAGATAGAGTTCTTAATTGATGTTGGGGATAATTTCGTGGGTTCGAAATTCCACTTTTAGGTACATTATTATCAGCAAATAATGCACAAACTTACGTAGCAACCACTGGAGTTAAGTTGGTGGATAACATCATCCCTCACCTTTTTCAAAAAATCGAAGCCAAGAAGCATAACAAAATGATTGATTATATCGACCATCTAGGGGCATTTAATACTGTCAAGAGAACTGTAACTTACTCAAAAAATGAGGCGCTATCGAAGGGAAATGCAGAGTTTGAGTCTAATGCTACTCACGGGAAATTCTTTGCAATAGGAAACCTTGCAGTCTTAGGTTTAGGGTTCTTTGAAGACGTGAGAATACCGATTTACAAAGGAGGATTCTCGCCTACTTTTCTGTGAGCATCTGATGACGATGCTCTGAATATACGTAAGAGTGAAATTCCACAAGGAAAAATTACCATTAGCGATTTCATTATCAGAGTCTCAATCATCGTGTTTAGTGCTACTACGAATATAGAGTTAGTCAACGAGCTCACAAAACTCGGATCCCAGCCATTCAACTTCAGGAAGTGGGAATGCATCAAAAAGAGAGGTATAAAGGGGAATGCATTTTCCTTTGATATAACAAACATCTCCAGGAACGTCGAAAAGCCAAAATTCGTCATTCCATTATTCCAGACAGGCAGAGCGAACGATCAGCTTAAAGATACTTCAAAATTCGACCATATTAATATCAGGAACATCAGAGTTAAGATTAATGACACCTTCTACCCTAAAGAGTTGCTAAACCTGGTTATTTCTGAAGGTAACTACGCCTTAATGTACGAAATGTACCAAGACTTCAAGAGAACATATAACTCCAAGCCTGAAAATGTTTACTACAATCCTCCGGATTTTATCAATAATATACCTATGCACGTGTTCAGCGTGAGCAAAGGGCCTAAAAATATATCCCAAAGTAGAAATAATGTTATAGTTAACTATGACTTTAATTCAGTTCCTCCTGCCAATACGTCATTATACATTGTGATAGTATCGATGCAGTCGCTGATTTACGATGTCGTCAAGAATAATCCGGAAGAAGTCTAAAACATTTAATCAAAAGCATATTTTTTTAATGTTCGCGAGCATTAAAAATTTAAAAGAACATGGAAGCATTTTCCAGATTCACGAGAGATTTCGCGTCTTAACTCATCCCCAGGTGTCTTTTCGCATTCATGACATTTGTAATGACGTATGTGGCAACCTGTTTTCCTAAACCAGCACCCTTAGATTTTACCCTCTCCCATGCCTTATGTTCAAGGATTTTATCGGCCTTATGACGTTCCTTTACACTTTTATGATCCCTGTAGAATATGTCGTGTTCCTGGGCAGCCGCATCCAGTTTATCAACTGGCTTGTCTCCTCTTGCAAGTCTCTGATCGAGCTTAGTAAATGGTCGTAGATAGTTTTATCCCGGTCAGTGCACTTCAGGCAGAGGAATTCTGTTTAAGATTTCGTTTAGCAGACCACTACCTACTTTTTCATCAGTTACTATTGATTTTGGTAAAGCGCAAACTATTCAGATCAGATACTCTGTGCCTTTATTATCATCGTCAAGCCTTTCTTGGAGTGTGCCTGATAAAATTTTCAACCCTCCTAATTTCTCGTTATAAAAGTTGTTGTTTCCAGCGTCTTCAGCAGCCTTGATGAGGCTCAGTCAGCATTTATAAGTTCGTTCAAGTTCTTGATATTACTGATTTGTTGTTATAATCAATAACGCTAGACCCTGTGACGAGGCCAGTCTTTGTATATTTGTTTCAACAAGTGCCTATATTTTTGGGATTGAGAAGCTTTTGATCTATTTGTGGAGGGATCGTTATTCTGGTAGAAAGCATAGCAGTAGAGGGAGAATGGGCGAGCTGGCACACCATCTGTTAGCAGCCAATCAGAAGCCAGCATTTTGTCACGTGGCCTATGGCGGGAAATTTGAATTTGAATTTTCAACTCGACCTAACTTTAACTGCCACGTGGTCTCACCTCGACCCTACCTTAACCACCACGTGGTCTCATCTCGACCTATCCTTAACCATCGCGGAGCCTCCTGGTCTATGCTCCGCCCACATGTTTTAGTCACGTGACCCCTATGCACCCTCTGGTCTGCGCTCCGCCCACAAGATTTGCCCCCTCCACCCATTGAATGGTCAGGTACCCACCTTATAGAGCATGAGTGTATCCGACATCCATTTTGTTTTTCTTACGCCGCCATTTTGTTTTTCCACCGTTTGAGAGCCTTAAGGTTTTGTCGAAGGGTCAGGTACCCACCTTATAGTGCATGAGTGCACCCGGCCGCCATTTTGTTTTTCTTACACCGCCATTTTGTTTTTCTACCGTTTGAGAGATTTAAGGTTTTGTTGATGGTTCAGGTACCAACCTTATAGAACATGAATGTACCCGGCCGCCATTTTGTTTTTCTCACACCGCCATTTTGTATTTTCTACATTTTGAGAGACTTGAGGTTTTGTTGATGGTTCAGGTACCCATTTTATGGAGCATGAGTGTGCCCGACCTCCATTTTGTTTTTCTACCGCTTGAGAGACTTAAGGCTTTGTTGTAGGGTCAGGTACCCAATTTATAGTCTGTAACCTTCCCAACGGTTATATAATCATAACCTATACGATAAAGGGTCAGGTACCCTCCTTATAGGGCATGAGTGTACCCGACCTCCATTTTGTTTTTCTACCGTTTTAGAGAATTAAGGTTTTGTTGTAGGGTCAGGTACCCACTTTATAGCATGTAACCTTCCCAGCGGTTATATAATCATAACCTATACGATGAAGGGTCAGGTATCCTCCTTATAGGGCATGAGTGTACCCGACCGCCATTTTTTTTTCTGGGTGAAATGTTAGCATGAATTTTGAAAACATAAACACAGGATAGAGCCCTTAATCCTATAACAGCTTTTGGACTTTGAACTGTTTATCTGTAACATATAAATAAATAGTAGAGTTCCTTAATCCTATAACAGCTTTTGGACTTTTAGCTGGAGCTGTTAATACTGAAAGTCCAAAAGCTGGCCAAAGAGGTTATACCTTTTCATAGCTTTGAAATATTTTCAAAGTACACGAGACGGTATTAATAACTATGAACACGATGAAGTACATTTTAATTGATGAATATTAATTAATCATTAATTCATGTTCAACTTTTATACGTTCACAAAACAACTTTTTAATCTTCTAAAAAAAAAAAAAAAAAACCTGTACCACTACAACCCCTGAAGGGTCTTGGGCTCAGTACTTGGGTAAGGACCGTACTGTTTCAAAGCCACCGGTTGTGTAAGGAGGTGATTTGGCCGAGATCACGCTCAACCGCCAGGTTTTTCCCCAATTAAGGGTACCCACTTTATAGAGGCTGGGTGAGCCCCAGGAGGGTCTCCCGATCCCACAGGGTCGATCCGCGACTGAATACAGAATAAATAATTATCTGCCTCAGCCGGTCTCGAACCCAGGACCTTGAGATTAGTAGCGCAGTGCCTAACCCACTGAGCTACCCCGCTCCCACTTTTAATCTTCTATGTATTTTTAATCTCTGATTGTATAATCAATGGACTTACAAATTTACAAATATATCGATAAATAAAAACGACAGTATCACGCTGGCCAAAGAGGTTATACCTTTTCATAGCTTTGAAATATTTTCAAAGTACACGAGTCGGTATTAATAACTTCGAACATGATGCAGTAAATTTTAATTGATGAATATTAATTAGTCCTTAATTAACACTAATTCATAATTAGTAGTAATCCTAATTTATATTTTATTGATACTCCGTTCGACTTGCTTGAACCTGTCTGAATAGAATAAGAGCAAGTCGACTCATGCTCGCTTCATAGCGGGTGGTGGGGTTACTATGATCTATGGTGGGGGAACATGACAGCCAATCAGATTCGAGTATTCTATAAATAGGGCTGTTTTGATGAGCTCTTTTATATAACCTTCACAATGTTTACATGCTACATTTACAATATTTACTTTGCCTAAATGTAACCATATTTGATCATGTCTAAGCAAGTTGGATGATGCCCAGGTGAAATGTAAAAACGGACTTTGATCTTTTAATCCTATCCTTTGATATAAGGATAGATAATGTCAAACTTGAATAATCCTATATCTCTTGATTCATTTGCTGAAAGTAAACAATGGACTTTGAACTATTAATCTCTACAACATAAATAAAGAGTAGGGCTTCTAAATCCTATAACAACTCTTGGACTTTGAACTGATAATCCCTTTAACATAAATAAATTATAGAACTCCTTAATCCTATAACAGCTTTTGGACATTGGGCTGTTTATACCAAGACTTAAAGAATGATATGGGACTTGTTAATCCTTCCGCTAAAAAGTAAAAAAAATATAGATTTCGCAATAATTCTCTAACCCTGTATCCATCCATTGAAAGTAAACAATAAACTTTGAACTGTTAATCTCTAGAACATAAACAAATATGCAGTGCTTCTAAAACATATACAAGTATGTAGGACTTCTTACTATCATAATAGCTTTTCGACTTTGAACTGTTAATCTTGTATCTTTACTCATCTCGCTGAAAAATAAACAAAACAACTTTTTAATCTTTATATGCAGTTTTAATCTCTCATAGTAAAAACTATTAAAACCACGTAAAAGGTTAATTTCATAATATCTGGATAGGTGACGTACTTATTACTAGCCAAAGGTTTTTACTTTTTTTTCAGTTCTTAATTTTTACATTTAATGCAATCTTTCCAATTTTTACCTATACCTATCTATATAACTTTTTTTAAATTTTCTATAATCTTCTCAATGATTATTAATTTTCTTTCCGTTATGGCGTAGCACCTACTCCACTTGGAGATTCCCCTAGCTTGTTTACGTGATCTTCTCAATGTCTACGATTTATGCAACCTTCCCAATATTTAAATTTTATGTAAATACAGTCTTCTCAACTGATTTTTAACCATTCCTAGACTGTTTTCCCCCTTTTCTGAGCTTGATTTAATTATAATAAACAAATCTGACTAGTAATTGCACTCGTATCAGTCCTCGCGATGTCTTCGAGTCCTTTCGGCTACTCTCGGAAGCCCTCGGAGCCGTACGAGACTGTTCGTCTTTGTGTGTATTCGGACCCCACTTCGATCTCCCTAACTCTATTTATCACCTGTTTATAACACTAACACCCGTTTAAACCACAATTTATTCGGTACCCACCTTCGAGAGGTTGAGTGTACCCAACGAAGGTATCCGACAATATACATTTTATAGACTGTAATCTTCCAATATTTACATAACCTTTATATTTTTCACTAACTTCGTAATGTTTACATGCTACACAAGTTGAAGTTTCTCTCGGCTAGACACGGTTGTACTCATTTAGCAATTCCCATTATTTACATTTTTCATAACTTAAATTCCCGTAATTTTAGTAATTGTATCGGTTTTTATTGATTTCAGTTAATTCTTATCAACTTCCAATAGGATAATTCAGTTCGGTAATAATACCAGAGAAAATGTCTCAACCGAATCCATCATTTTCTTTTATTCATTGATATTATTTTTTTTTGAGTAGGTCTTTTATTGGTTAGACTGCAGCCTCCGTCTTATTGGTTAGACTGCAGAGGTCGGGCACACTCATGCTCTATAAAATGGGTACCTGACCCTTCGACAAAACCTTAAGTCTCTCAAACGATAGAAAACAAATTGGCGGTGTAGGAAAAACAAAATGGCTGCCGGGTACACTCATGCTCTATAAGGTGGGTACCTGACCCTTCAATGGGTGGAGGGGGTAAATCTTGTGGGTGGAGCGCAGACCAGAGGGTACAAAGGGGTCACGTGACTAAAACATGTGGGCGGAGCATAGACCAGAGGGTCAAAGGGGTCACGTGACTGGATCACGTGACTAAAACATGTGGGCGGAGCATAGACCAGAGGGTACAAAGGGGTCACGTGACTGGATCAAATGACTAATACATGTGGGCGGAGCATAGACCAGGAGGCTCCGCGACGGTTAAGGTTAGGTCGAGATGAGACCACGTGATGGTTAAGGTAGGGTCGAGGTGAGACCACGTGGCAGTTAAGGTTAGGTCGAATTGAAAAACCAAATTTCCCGCCATAGGTCACGTGACCAAATGATTAGGTCACGTGAGCTTCTGATTGGCTGCTCACAGATGGTGTGCCAGCTCGCCCATTCTCCCTCTACTCATAGCTTTTGACTAACATCTCTCTATAAATGTACAAATCATCTTCAGTAAATAATCTGTTTATTCTGCCTTCGAATAAACCTGAAACATCCTGTATCAGTAATCTCCAAAGTCCTTCGGTACCTTTATACCTCTTGCTGTCCATTATCAAATCGTCGTGCTCAATATCAACCTTTTTGTTATCCAATTTAAAATGGTTCTCTTCTTTCCATTTTAATCCATAATGGTTTTCAGATATTTTAGGCAAATATTTAACTCCCATTGGTCCGATTACTTGGTTTTTATACGTCAATTGATGAAGCAGTAGTATCCAAATCAACATCATCGTCTGAATAAACTTCGTCTTGGTCCAGAAATTTAACAGCTTTCATGGGAGAGAATGGGGTACTTTTGGCCGCAGGAGTCTCGAATGACCTTTTCTCAAAAGACGTCTCTTCTTCAGAAGGAGGTATCTCCTTATCAGCAATATTTCGTGTAAACGGAACTAGGTCCGTAATCAGGGTCTTATTTTCTTCTAAAACATTTTTTATGCTGGTGTCCACTTGTAATAATTTATCACTTATGGTTTCGTTTACCTTTGCCAAAGCCTCAGTGATTGGGGTGTATTCCTTAACCTTGACTTCCTCCTGTTCTTTCTTTTGTTTGGCAAATTTTTTAAACTTCTCCATCAGTTCTTCTTGAATTTTTAAAGCTCTTTTGCCTTTTTTGGAGATACTTTGTGTTAACTCATTTATTAATAGTAAACATTTTTATTTATTAGTTCACTTCGGTTTAAAGTCCACTTCAGTTCGGTTCAACTTCACTTCACTTCGGTTTAAAGTTCACTTCACTTCGGTTCAATTTCACTTCAGTTCAGTTTAAAGTCCACTTCAGTTCGGTTTAAAGTCCACTTCAGTTCGTTTTAAAGTCCGCTTCAGTTCGGTTCGACTTCACTTCACTTCGGTTCAACTTCACTTCACTTTGGTATCAAACTTTTTTCCAACTTCAATTTGTATTTTCCATTGCAAGGTTTCTTTATTAGATCTATAGGTGAGAATCCATAATCTTCGTTAAATAAATTGCAGCAATACTCTCGAAATTCTTTTATGCCTGTATAGTTACTACCAACAAAATCTTCCTATATCATGTTTAAGTAGTGACTACTCTGTTTAAAAATGCAGAAATAGGATTGGAGGTTTTGTTAATATTATGGACTAAGGCTTTTTTCCACGAGTTAGGAAATACTGAATTATGTAGGCAGAAATTATAAATGAAAAGAAGAACTAGTAGGATTTCAGGGAGACATGATTTTAATAATTTAACGAGCATTCCATCAGACCTTGTGGAATTAGTGTGAGATTTCGTTTTGGAGGAAATAAGGCTGGTAGGGGAGATGTAGGAAAAATAAAAATTATTGGAGTTGACTGATGGTACTAAGGAAAAGGAAAAGGAAGAAGGCGTTGGAGAATTGTTGGAGGAGGCTTATAAAAAGTATGAATTTAATTGATCGGGTGAAACTGGGAAGACCATGAGTAGAAGGGTTTACAAAAGGAGAGATTGCGGAGGAGTTACCATTTTGATTTATGATTGGAAGCAGAGGAAAGGGCTTCATGATAGTAGTTGGATTTCGATCTCCTAATAGTTACCTGGTATTAAGAGATTGGTATTAAGGTCGCCAGAGATTATTATATTGTTATAGAGTGGAACGTAATAGTATTCATTACGCATCATGAATAATTGGATTGATTGAAATAATGAGTTAAAAGGAACCAAAGGAGGGTGATACACAGCCGCATATAGCAGAGTATGCGCATTGGTGGAAATTTCAACGACAAGGAATTCAATATGAGGATGATCGAATGGGGATGAGATTCGGGATTTCAGGCTATTATGAATATAAAGGCCGACACCTCCACCAATCCAGTCCATCCGGCCATGGTGGATAAAGGAATAATTAGGTAGGGAAACATAAGAGGAAGGGATGTAGGGCTTTAGCCATGTTTCGGAGACTGCAATGGCATGGTAAAAGTTATGAGTAAAATACTGGAGGAATTCATCATAATGAGCTGGTAAGAATTAACGTGACAGGAGATCAGGACACTAAACATGGAGGGGAGATAGGACAGTCTATAGTATTGGGGGAAAGATGCTCATAAATATGACAATTTGAAGAATGAAATCTGAAAAGAAGGAAATAGTGAACATGAAAATTAAACACAAAGAGCTATAAAAAAGAAGAACGTGAGAAGATAAAAAAAAAAATTGATAAATAAGAAATCGAAAAAAAATGTATACAATGACAAACAAATAATTAAAAAATGTCATGAATAAAATATGAGGAAAAAAAAAATCGAATCTATTAAAATAACTAAATAAAGAAATATACAAATAGTCGTAACACATAGAACTCGAGACAGTGGGATAATCCTATTGTGATCGCCGGGTTGACAAGCGCCCAGATGTCAGCCGAAGACCTCGAGATCCTGGGGTTCGTCAATGATGATCACTACCAAGGCCGTCCTCCTTCCGGCAGCGCACTCTACCGGCTGCAAACCAAAGTATATTATTTTCTCGACCGCTCTCCTCTGACAGAGGAGCCAGTACAGACGCCTATTTGTTGGCGCCATCCCTTCCCCGAGATATATCTGGTGGGAATCATTCTCATGCCAGGCAATATCCCGGGTGGAGAAGTCTCTCTTTGCTTTTCTTCGCTGTACTAGCTCATTCCGTATAGACTGCTTAACGAAACGGGCAATGGTGGGTGGCGGTAGAGGATCATCTTTCTTTGGTCTGCGGCGTTCTACCATGTCTAGGTCCTCTACGCTGATCTAAATTCCTAGGCCTGCTCCCACGTTGGACACTTGGGCCGCTGGAGTCTCATCCGCTCGGACCGGTATTCCGCGTATCTTCACCGACTTACATAACTGACCCTGTTCAGCCTTATTCAATCTATCCTCCTACTCCCCGACTAGGGGCTTTAATGCTTTATTTTCAGTGGTCAATTCCTCCATATGCTTCGCTTGCCCTTCGACGTGGTTCTCAATTTTCGCAAGTCTCTCCTTCAGCTAAAAGCTCAGCTCACCATATTTTTCTAAAGAAGAATTTAAGCTCTTGATATCCTGGACCATGTTGGTGCTAAGCCGGTTTACTGCGGCGAGAATATCGGCTGTAGACGGTTCAGCGGCCTCTTGTTGATTGCTTCTTGACGGACTAGCCGAGTTTTCTCTCATAGGGCCAGACTTTTTCCTTTCACATTTCCTGCACACCCATGATTTTTTCTGAGACTTTATTGTATCAATTTCTTACAGCATTTTCCGTGATAAATTACACGGTATTTGTTGCAACTCAAATTACATTTGTCCTCTCTGGTAATAGGACCATCACAAATTGAGCACTGGAGTATTTTAAATTACTGAATAATAATAAGCAGTACTCAGGAAATGGAGGGATTGTCAATAGAGACGAATGTCAACGGCCTTAAATCCTCTGAGAGTAAATTAACTACCGCTTCAGAGTCTTCCGTACTGTCCAACTCGAGCTTTCTTCTTAAATTTTGTGAGTTACTCCTAAATATTTAAAGCAAATGACTACTGGGGATTTACAGAACATTATTCACCTTATAGAAATTTTTAAAAAAATTAACAAAATGACTTAAAATTGGTTGTTTAAAAAATAGAAGTAGGGGAAGGATGTTAGCTAGTTGCTGTCTCTGACCAAACTATAAGGCTAGTTTACTTAATAATTTAAACACTTTTTAAATTTATTAGACCAAAATTCAATTATTTTCCCTTTAAAGAACTTTAAAATACGAGTGTTTTGCTGAGAAAAACATGTCGATATCATTTTTCAAACTAGAGATATGGAATATAGCAGTTTTTTTTTTCTCAGCTCCAAAGGCCAATTGGACGAAAGGATTAGATATGTGTCGAATTTTTTTCAATCACCCAAAAAATGTTGATCAAAATCGACGAGGGTCACATCGAGCACTCCCCTTGTAAGTCCAGTTAGTGCATTTTGTGTGATCAATGATTTCTGCCTGGGTGGAAAAACGATATACATGGATTAAGTGCATTCTGAATGAAATTACTGTAAAATAAGCGTTAAATGACTTAGTCTTGTTGTCAGGTGAAATTAAATGGTTTGCTATGTGAATTATTACTTTGCTTGAAGGATGTGTTATGTGTTATGAAGATATGTTTCTTCTTCACATCAGTCATATAGTAAATCTAGCGTTTTGTCCCACCGTGGGGGGACTCAATTCGGTTAGTTATTCCATAGTACATTAATTTAAAAAATTAATATTCTACGTTACTTTAAATTTTCATTATTTCTTGTAATTGATTTAGCAAAGGATGAAATTGTTGTATAATTACTGATAGTTCTAATTTATATTTATTCTTCCTCACATGCTCAATTTTTCGGCTCTATATTTCAAATTGCATTCATCTTATTAACTGCTGAAATCTCCACAACATCCGACTGATTGAAATTGTTAAAAACAATACTGTATTTTACTTATTTGATTTTTATTTGTTATTCTTTGTTCAATATAATTTATCCTATGCATTCGGCTTGCTTTGTCACCCATAATTGTTACTTAATATTTATTACTGATCGGGGGAAAACGTGTCGTGAGCGTGGAAGGAAAGTCAGTAAGTCCAAAAATGGTAAAAATTCTCTGTTCATTTCTTGTCTTAGCGAACCAAACATTTCGTAAAAATGATTTTACCAAGTCATTGAACGCTTTATTTGACTGATATTTCATTCCGAATTCATTTAGTCCATGCATGTCGTTTTTCCACCAGGCAGCAATAATTTATCACTCAAAATTCACACTTGTCTTAGCGACTTTTGCTCGAACGCACATAATATTTGGGAAACGTACTAGCAAACCTCCTCATGGAGTCTCTAGGTAACGCTGATAAGCCGGGCCCAATACCTGAAAAAATGTTCAGGACTCAATTCAGACACTCTAGAAGGGATGCTGGAACTGAATTAGTACTCTTCGCTTTCTCATTAAACATTCCGGGACTAAATTGGGATTCATCCGGATGGCCTGTGCTGCTCTGGTAAGCTCATGATGACAGGTACTTCAACACCTTATACATCACAGGGGAGAGACAGGTTGGTCTATAAGACTTGGCAAGTGTCTTGTCCTCATCTCCTGTCTTTGTTTTGAAGTCTGAAATAGGTAATTTCCCACTTTTTGGAATGTATCCCGTAAGTCCGCCAAAAACTGATCTTCAATACAGGCGATACTATTTTTGAGTAGCAATTAACCTTCCGTTGGTCTCGCGCACCTGACAGGTACATGATTTTTTCTTTTTCCCGCCATGGCTAAGTACATGAACGAAAGATACTCTCTCACCATCTATTCTCCGAACATTTGTTTCCCCGTATGACATTTCTCTCGCCGCCATCAAATAACCCACCAGTAAATCGACTTTGAGAGACCGAACTTAAAAATAAAAATAGCGTGAGTACTGATAATGAAAGATCCTAAACATTTTAGGCAGTCATCTTATTTTTTGAATATTTTTCAATGTTATATATATTTAATTTGAAGTTAGATAGAATTTAATGTTTTTTATGTTTAAGTGTTTTATTTTAGTTAATATCTTCCAACGAAGGAGGCTGTATTTGGCAATGAATGTGCTGTTTATATATTTACTTATCATAATTATCATTCCCTCAGATTTAAATTCATCCTTTTGTTTGAAATATCAGCTTTAGAATGAAAAAATAGAAGAGCACCTCTCAGGTGTTAGAAAAAGTGGCGCGCCTAACGGAAGGTTAAATCTGGTGTACGTCGAGTTCTCGGCCTGTGCCCAGGAGTTTGAAGATCCCATTCGTCTCATAGACAGCACAGAGCCGTTCCGATCGGGTATAGAGTAGTGCCTCTCACAAATAGTGGTGCATCGTCTTCAATGCATTGGTAGGGGTTATCCCTGGAGTACGTCACCTAGAAGAATATCTTCGCTGATTCTTCTAGGGAGCCTGGGTATCTGGGTACCTAGAGACCATCTAGCAGACCCGCGACCTCACAATATTCTTGGAGGACAAAGTGATCAGCATTGTGTTCCAACAGCCAGATTTATCTTCTGAATAATATAGGGTTAAGAGGATAGACCCAAGAATATTTTGCAAGCTATGATTATTGCCAAAATATAGCCTCACTATTTTTGATCGAGGAAAAAGTTTTCATGCTAGCTAGGATTCGAACTAGGGTCCTTAAACATCAAATAAGAAATATAATCACTGACACATTATATCTATAATGGATTAATTAAAAATAAATGAATCTTATGTATATTGTTCATTTCAGATTCAGCGACAGGATTAAACCGCCCACTCGCTTCTCAGATGGAGAATGTGAAAATCTTGGATCAAGACGAGGATTAAGGTCCGTATCCTACAGACTGTCACGGGAATCTACTTTTCAAATAGATGTATAAATGTGCCTTGTGTGCTTGATTACACTATATATATATATATATATATATATATATATATATATATATATATATATATATATATATATATATATATATATATATATATTGATTTCGTTGAATGTTTCAAGTATTAAACATTTATAAAATACTGTCATAAAAAGGTGATGTTTATTTACAAAACCCCTTGACTATTGTCCTAATTCATGTGTTGATTTGAATTTAAATCTCACAGGCCAACAGTAGTTTTGGTGCCGGGATATTTGGAACTGATTTCATATGAATTTGATGCCCTGAATTCAAATATGACATTAGTTTTTGCCTAGCAGGTCAAATTTTTGAAGATATGGCGATTTAGTGAAATGTGCGTTTTACGTTATATTAGGTTTAATCCATGAATCAAATCTAAAAATTGAGCATGAAATCTTTATTATTAAATTTCACAAATATTATTTTATTATACAAATGGCATTATATTATACAAATATTATTAGTATATACTAATATTATTATAAATAAAAAGATAGTACCAAGTCATCGATGGAACCAACAAGTCACTCAACACTTCGGAAGCTTCTTTTTCGTGACCTTCTTGAATACGAGTATATCTTGGAACAGTCCCATTCTAAACTCCTGCAATAATTTGCCATCATGTGCGTATCCCATCTTCCTTGATAGCGGCCCTCGATAATTTTAATATCTTGATGAAATCTTTCACCTTGCTCCACATTGCTGTCTCCTAAATTTTCAGGTGGTTGTGTGCACCCAAGGGATTTGAAATTTTTAAGCATGTCATTTTCCTGTTCAACATGGTTTTCTGATTTTCATTGGCCCAGAAAATTTCTGGCCATTGCAACAAACGAAGTCCTGGATTTTCGCGCAGCCTCACTCATGATATTTACGTAGGATAATAATGAATTTTCTTATTTCTGGGTCGTTAAATTTACCGGCTTTAATTCTTTCCTTACTCAAGTGAGGCATTTTTCTCCTATAAATGCACATCATGATCCGTCCTTATCAAAAACCTTAGCAAACTACTTCATAAGGCCCAGCTTTATATGCAGTGGAGACAAGATGATTTTCTCTCATTCAACTAAGGGTTCGTTAACAACGTTATTTTTTCTGTTATGTCTTCTCTCAGGTCACTCTTGCCGAACATAGTGGTGGGTTTTGTCTCTGCAATCCGCGAGGCACAGAAACAAGGGTATATGGTGCGGCCACTTCGCTGTCCGAGGAGAAAGTTTGCCATTTTTAAATCCACACAAATCGCTCATTGATATTCACGATACCTTGTCTTCACCAAGACCAAAGCTATGGTGCTATATGTTCCTTTCATTGTCGTTAAGTGAGGAATTGGTATTGAACCATATTTGTCCTCATTGTGTAGAAGAACACATTTCAAGCTTCACCTTGAGGTATCAATAAAAAGGGGCCAATCATCTGGAAAATATTCAGGAAGACTCATTTTTTCCAGGAGTCCTCTAATATCCTGACAAAATACAAGATTTTATTCTTGAGAGAAGAATGGTAGCAAACCCTTTTCTCTTGTACGGTAAAAAGTAATTTTGGTTCCTTGTTCCAGTTCGTCAACCTGGAAGCCAGTAATTCATAAGCTTCTTTTGGCAGATTAAGATCTCTGACGAGGTCATTCAACTCATCCTGGTTGAAACATTGAGGAATAGTTGACATCCCCTCATAATCACTGTCACCTTTATAAGTATCAGAAGGGTAATTATAGGGACAACACTCATCCTCAGAAAGCTCTGGAAGCTGGGATCGTTACTTCCTCTGAGTGAGGGATCGGGCGTCTTGCAGAGACTAAATCAGGTCCACTTCTTCTTAAGTCCACTTGCTACGGTTGTTTCGATTGATTCCAATAATATTTACTAGACAGAAACAACAGTCATCGATGTGGTTTTTGGGTTCTCTCCAAATCATCGGTACGCCGAATTTCAAACTTTTTCTTTTCTCGTTAGTCCAATGGCGTAAATGTTCCGTACAAGTTTTACAAACCTGATGCGGTGCCCAGGATTTGTCCTGATCACCGAGCTTAACACCAAAGTATCCATGACAAGCTCTGTTTACAAGGTCACTAACAGTCTTCCTGTTATCTTTTAAAGTGTATTCTCTGCATATATAACAAAACACATCAGGATGATTTATACAACATCTTCTACTTTAACACATTTTTTATCCAATTCGATCTATCCCGCACAGCTAAAACTCACAAACTGACCTCAAATTTAGTTGAAGTGTTGAAATGAAGGATGGGTTTCCCATCCTGGGGTATCCCTTAGACGAAGTGGGGATTCCCAGCCTGGTGAAGCAGGAAGCAAGTGCCTTAAGTCAAGCAGGCGGTTTTACATTATTTTTCAAACTTATTTCAAAAAGTTGAGCTGATAGAAAAAAAAATGATTTCGTATTTAGATTCAGCGCCCAAAATATAGCTAAAATAAGTTTCAAAATCCTAGACACTAAAAAATATATTTTTCTCTTGTAGGCCTGTGTAATTATTGCAGGTGAAAGGTACGTGTTAGATTATTGCTTGACTTATAACTGATGCACGAATGAATTTTCAGAACATTGAGAAATAAAACTTATAAAATATGTTTCGTAAACAAATTAAAATTGGAATATTTGATGATTTTAACTTCTGACACCATTGAGATTTATTTAAATATCATTTTTTTCCTATGAAGTTAAATTTGTTGCTTATCAACTTTGTAATATTACAATGTCAATTTTGTTTCATTAACATTGATGTTTGGAAGACATTACTATGACATTGCTTAAATGGGATATTTGAAAACAAAATTATAAGTTTTAATTTCTATTAATGGATGATAAGATGTATTTTTAATTTGCCTTTTTTATTCTTTTACGACACCTCAAGTCGGCTTCATTCCTTTTCTAGCAAATCTTATATTTTTCAACTTTTCATTTACTTAATATCTACAATATCTTTCAAGGACTAAAAAAAATGTGTATACCAATCTAAAGAAAACAAACTGCATTGGTCTTCTACGCTTTATTACAATCAAATAAAACTTGTGTAAATGTAATGCAGTTTTAGAGCAAAAGGTATCTCTTAAAGCCTTTTGAATTTAAATAATCCGTTAGGGGCGCTTATATTAATTTTTATTGCTCTTATATTTTTTTGTAATTATTTTTTCATGGCAAACATAACCCAATAATCTGTTTTAAATATATTACAAAATATTATATGTAAGTGTTACCGGAAAAGTATAAAATCAGGCATTGCAGAGAATACCTAGGCATTCTATCTGTGACGTAACTTAGATGTTTTGCACCTCGGTGCTAATAGCGGGTAAGTGCGCCCCCTTGACCTTTATTGACAGTGGAGAGAGACAGGAAATATGCAAGAGAGGGGGAATAATTTTTTTGGCATAACAAAACATTGTAAAAGGATGTGACAAAAAATATGTACCAATATTGAAAAATTTGTTACAGTACTTAGGAAAAATAAAATTATACAAACTGTATGCTCAACTTCAAAAATGATTTATTTTAGAATTAAGAATAAATTAGCCAATTTACATATAAAATAATATAATAGGGACCGCCGTTTAACGGTATTTCGGTAAAGGAATGAGACAATGTGACCAATACAAAAACCAAAGGTTTATGAATATAACGGATTATCAGAGTATAATATAAGGCAGATTGCTTGCTCTCACTAATAAAATCGGACACAGTGATTAGCCCGATCCATAGGCTCGTGGAATAGTTTGGAAACATCTGTGTTAGAGGAAGGACGAAGGGGAAGTGGTAGTGTTGGTGGAGTTTTAGAAGGAAGCGACGGTGCTGCGCCAGTGGCCTGGTTTTTTCAGTTTACTTAGTTTCAGGATGTTCTAAAACAAACAAAGGAGCTAACACGGTGTCATCAAAACATTAGCTCATAAAATTCAGCCGCATTTCTTTATTTATTGCTTCTTTTAGTTACATTCATCTTCCACGCTTTATTATTAGTGATTTTCTTTTAGTCAACTTGATGAAAATGGAATTTTTAATACGCCTTTTGATATTTCCAGACTTTTTTTTTAGCGTCTTCCGAGGATGGCTCTTGACTGCCCGGCACCACCGTGCCCATTGGCTCCTGACCGCCAAGCACCACCGTGTCCATTAGCTCCTGACCGCCCGGCACCATAACGCCCATTAGCTCCTGACCGCCCAGCACCACCGTGTTCATTCAAGTTACGCCAGTGCATTCTATACAATTCCTAAATCCAGCCGCAAAAGCATGAAATTAAGCCTATTCAACGCTTTGACTATTTTACAGAATGCCTAGCGCATTATTAGCAAAGTATGAAATAACCAAAAAGAAACTTTTGTTTTTATTTATTTAAACTACAAATAAAAAAGAAACATTTAAATGTTCATTTTTGATGTTCCTGGTTTAAATTAATCATCGATCTTTATTTTTTATTTATTTAGGTTGTTTTTTTTTTTTGCAAGACAACAAAAAAATTGAAAAGTTTCGTCGTACGATTGTGAAAACATTGAAAAAATATGAGCGAATTGCCTGTCACGCATTCAAATTCCGAAAAGATTCCGTTCAATTCTCTTCCTCTTCTCCATTTCATGCTTTAGACGCGGAAAAAGCTTTAGACAAAACAAAAGATTAGATTTGTCTACTCTTAAATTAAATCAATTCTTTCTTTTATAGAAAAAGTTTTTAGCGACATGTTTTCTTGAAAGTGCTACCAATGCAAACAAGGCAAAAATGGGATCCGTAACGGTAAAACTAACAAGCTTTCAATTCATGGAAATATCTCATCTAAATAAAAGTCTCATTGCTAGGAACTGAGTTCTTGGGATCAACAGTTGTTTTTTACTGCTTTGTTGCTTCCTTACGAGATAGTACTCACAATTTCAGGTCAACCCGTCTCATATCTAAAAGACAAAGTTATAAATGCTATTAAAACTTAAAGAAAAAAATCAATCAGAGATTTTCTCGAAATCGGACCGTTATACCGAATAATGTTTTATAGAGAAACCACCAACTGGGACCGGGACCGAGAAAAAAGAGCGTTATTATCGGGATATCGTTATACGTGAGCGTTATAACGATGTTTTACTGTATATATTGGATAAGTATGTGTAATAAATAGTATTTATTGACCCCCTTCGACATTTGGAGGAATGCTATGTATTGAGAATAATGATATGGAAAGGGTATATATTTTGATAAAAAGTAATAATAAAATGGAATTAATACAATTAATAGTATGTCTAAATAAATATCGTCAACTTAAAAAAATGGAATTTTTATGACCTGTGGAGAAGTTTAGAGCAAAACCCCGGGCATTAGGTGTTCCCAGCAGTAAGGCTTGAATCCAAATTAGTCTTAGCCGAGTAATAAAGACAAGTAAAACAACATTAAATTACGCCGAAAGAGAATTCATACCATAAAGTTAGAGTCTCTGGAATTTTACAAAATTTATTATGAGAAAATGAATCTATATTGGAAAAATGCACAACTGAATTTAGTAACGCTATGACATAGTGTTACTAAATTCAGTTGGTAAAAACAAGGTACTGCACAAGTGCTATACATAGTATAGCACTTGTGCAGTACCGTTTTTTTATTCACATTAACACTTACGTTCAAAATATTGCAAGTGAGTGCCGGATCCGGGTGATTGTGATTGGGCGCTACAAACGGCACTACTTACAATTTAGGAATTGATGGAGCGTATGTCAACTGACCACTAACCGAGTTTTAAAACACTTTTATTCAAGATTTAAAATTACGGTATGCCAGAAGTCTCTATCTTACTCTAACAAGTAGTTTCAAGTATGTAATTTTTTTAAATAAAATTCTTAAAGAGTTGTCATATCATCAAATAAATAAGTTTTTATTCATAAAATACAACTATAAATGAAGAACTATAAAAACCACTGTCATTTCTAAACTTGCCTGGTGAACAACTGGCATTATGTTATATGGCTGTATATTGTACAAAATTATTTATTCACCCGATTAACTGTCATACGAAATGGGGATTTTGTCAAAAACAGAGGCAGTGTACTTATATTTGAGTCTGCTGTTTGAAAGTGAGCACGCCAGATTTCCGACATGCTTTTATATAATATTTGTGAATATTTGGAATAGCTTCTGAGATAAAGGGCCGTGAAAATCTACAAAAATTGAAAAAGTTGGATATTTCAGTGGGTTCGCATTAGATATAATTTATTTCAAGCTCGCATTTAACTACAGACACTCCAGATGCTAAAACTTTGTCTGTGGGCGTTAGGATAGGGCTGGTTTCAAAATGGTGGCCAAAAATAATCGAAATTTTTGGACTTTTTTTTTTCAACTATACATAATTCCAAACTGGTGCATTATATCAAAAAAGCAATAGTGTATAAATTCAAATAACCTGATATATTGCTTCTAATGAGTGCCACAACATAATAATTTGGTTAACTCGTGTTCTCGAAAATCACGGTCAATAGTGACGACTCTATCAATTTAATTGAGTTAGTAAGGATTGGCTGTATGAAGCAGCTCTTTTAGCTCATCCTAAATTGGGAGTGAAATTATCTCTAGCCTGCGATGCTTCAAATTATTCAATGGGCGCCGTACTTCAACAAAAGAATGAAGGAGGTTGGGTGCCATTAGGATTTTAATCTAAATCACTATCACGGAGCCAAAAATCTTACTCTACAAACGATAGAGATTTTAGCCATATGTTCTGTCCTCCGCCACTTTCGCCAAGTCATATTTTAGGAGTATACCTCGCGCAGACATCGTCTAGGACAGACATAACATTTTCTAACGTTCGTGCAAGAATTAAAGTATTATATAGGTCAACTTCGTCCTGCTAAGTCCCGACAGAGTAGCAAGAACACATTTCTCCAAAAGTCACTTCAAGCCTGCTCTCATATGTTTTTAAGGGACGATAAAGTAAAGGGGGCTCTTACGTCTCCATATTGCAGGCCATATTCAGTCGTAATTCGCACCGATAAATTGCCCACTTTAAAATTACCAGAAGCATAAATCGCTGCATCTCTAGACAGAATTAACAATCATTTCTTTTACTGGGGACTGAAGGGTCATCCGAGGTTTCATCACATACGGAACGGACACTCGACAGGAAACAGGAGACAGAGGCGAGAAGAGGAAATTCCAAGGAGACGACTCGTACGAGGCAAAGGATCACGCGAAACTTCAACCACGATCAAGACTCGTTCGGGCTGGAGGGATAAGCCCAACGTAAGATTTATGAGCGCGATTATTTGGGGGGGGAGGGGGGGAGGGTGCCTTCCATCCAGCATTGCTACGAACTAAGTCAATATATCGATAAATAACCGCTATTCACAATATTTTAATTAACAAATGGGCAGAAACAAAATATAGAAAATTAATTATAAGGTTAAATCTTACAAGCGATAAATTGCTATATAATTGACCGAAGAAAAAGAAGAGGTTAATAGGCCAGTATAAGCAAAATAACTTCCGTAACGGTGCACCACAAAATAAATTCCTGCTAAGTGTTCACCTATAAGTCATGTTTGTTTTGTTCCGTTGTAACTTTCTGTATTTATCAATTTTCTAGTTGTAAATAAAATGTATCAGGTTTGGTAAAACATATATTTATTATGTAAACTATATTTTGTCATCAAATAACGGGACGTGGCAACACACACACACACACACACACACACACACACACACACATATATATATATATATATATATATATATATATATATAACTTATATGTTATATTTTAACTTATTGCTGGCAATCGAGGTTTACGGAAATACTGAAACAACCATTTTCAAGTGGTTGGAGTTGAGGACAGAGGAGGTGGTGTTCCCCAACTCATCTTCCTTTTCTATTCCTTTCATTCTATTCAACCTTGGCTACGCACCCAACAAAGTATTTTCTTCTATTTTTGTAGTACTAAAAAAAGGAGGAGTTTCTCCTCGCCAGTACTCATCCTAAATCCAAAGTAGACAAGATAGTGACTTTGAGCCGGAGGGCATAAGCTCAATTGTTATCAGTAAGGATTCAATAAGACAGACTAAAACAAAACTAATCCATCGTCGTATTTTCTCTCATTTTTTTTGTCTGTCAGTGTGTGCAAGTGTTCCTCTAAAATGGAAGCTACTGTAGATATGTAATTTTTTAAAAATTTAATTGATTGTATATTATTGTAAATTATAGCGCTAAATCGATTTAAAAAGATAAACAGAAATGGTTGTACACGATTTTATATCTTGTGATTGTTATTTCTCCATTATACATATATTGCTTAATTTTCAATTTAAAAATCAGCTTCGAAAACAAACACACCGTTAGTTTTTATATAGGGAGTTCTAGTCAATTGAAATGCTCAGATCTGTTTGTGAAATTAGTTGACTTAAAGAACAATTTTTTTTTTCAAATTCTCTATTTTTTATAGATTTTATCTTTTGTCAGATATCGTGCAATATTTTCATTATTTTTTTCATTAAAATATAATATACAGTTCATAAAATTCAAGCTTACTTTAATAACCATCCTCTGCCACCGATTAAGAATATGAAGAGGATATCATGAGTAAATATATAATATTATTAGAGATTGATAAATAATTTGCCATTTCTATAACTTTGTTTTATTGAAAACTGGTTTCGAATGTTATTCATTCGTCTTCAGTTCTAAAAACACTCAAAAATAAGCAATTCAAACTATACTTTATAAAGATGAATGTATAACATTCAAAACTAGTTTTCAATAAAACAAAATTATAGAAGTGGCAAATAATTTATCAATCTATAATTAGATTAATCCTTCAATACCATCATGCGGATGTCAACTATAATATTATTGTCATATTTCTAATTTTTATAAATATAACTTTTTGCCACTTATAATCTTTTTACTCATTATAATTTTTTTCCTTTCGATTTTGACTTTTTCTTATTGTCTGTACTTCATAACTGCTAATTGAAAAATTTAACAAAAACCGTGACTTGGCCCAATGTGCGGCGGTCGCACATTGGTATATTTTTGAAGAAATATGGTTATCGATTTTATTGCTTTTGCTCAAAAATTAGTTAAAAATTTAATTTTAGTTTTATAATCTCAAATTTTACATAGATTACTCAAAGTTTGAGATGAGCCCTTCAAAGTATGGGTTTTCGAACAATCACCTCATCCATTCCTACTGCATTTATATTAACATTGTTTATCATTAAAAGCAATTTTTTTTCATAATTACAAAAAATTATCTGTTGTTATGATTCACCAATCAGAAATAATGTATCAAATTAATTAATCAAGTAATTATATGACAAATAAATAAATTAAGAATGTATTTAGGATACTTCGTAAATGTGACTCAATAATTAACTTCAAGAAATCAAATTGACCTTTTAAAAGAGAAGTATTGACAAGGTAATTCAATAAGCTTTATCTGCGGAAACCTCCGTGTTTGATTTTGATAAATAAATTAATTTGATAACTGTGAGTTAACTAGTTGGATTAAGGATATGGGAGACTGTGCTGTTGTTAAAATCAGCAAAATTTTTTTACTTTTTTGGTGATCCAGTGTCTTGTTTAACTTGCAATTGTTACACAAAAAGAGAAAATTATAAACAGCAATAATACAAAATTTGGAGAAATATTGTATTGACTGGTTTTCATCAATAATTTCGAAAAATATGCTGTGAAAATTGGAGTAACAGGGACAATAATTTAAAAACAGTACTTAGAGAGAACTTTATTATCTGTTTATTCTATAACAACAACTATCATCAATAATATTCTGATTCGCTGTTATAATCTCTCTGCATTTTAAACCTCAGTCTTTAATTAGGAATAAACAATAAAAGATTTAAAAGTGATGGGAATAATTATTCAAAAAAAATACAAAATAAATTTATATATATCTGCTTTTTAAGATTTGTCTCAGGTGTGAGGTGTCACAAGTGGCACCTTTACGGCTAGTACAAGTGGCTTTTCCGCTCCACTCGCAGGCAATATTTCCTTGGATCTTTCTTATACCGAACCATCAACTCCTAGCACCCTTCCTACATCTACAGCCCCCTACAATTCAAATCCTCAGTCCACTCACAAGAAACAAGATCGCGCCTTTCTGATCTCAATAACCCTTCCACCTGAACCAAAACATTCGAACGTTCCTTTCTTGCCCGCTCCACTGTCCTCTGGAATTCCCTCCCTTCTGATATCCACCATTCCTCTTCTCTCTCCTCATTAAAATTCCACCTTTTTCACTTCCTCAAAATTCGTTGTCTAACCATGAAATTTTAATTCAAGATAAATATCTAGGTT
The DNA here is from genome assembly GCA_948150685.1 of Rhaphigaster nebulosa. Lineage (NCBI taxonomy): Eukaryota > Metazoa > Arthropoda > Insecta > Hemiptera > Pentatomidae > Rhaphigaster > Rhaphigaster nebulosa. The sequence goes on along the minus strand of OX411307.1, from coordinate 187,438,542 downwards.
TGAAGTAAATAATAAGATACTACTTTTACGATATTAAAAGTGAACTGTAATACATTGTACAATATTATATTTTAACATAAAAGTCATACGGGGATAAAAAACCTAGGAGACAGAGCATATACTTGAAATACAGCACAAATTTATATCAAATAACTAGGTGGCTCGAGCCACTGGTCTACACGGCGTCTTACTTATCTCTAACAGTGTATTTTTCCACGGCTGGGAGACAGAGCATATACTCGAACTACAGCACAAATTTATATCAAATAAGCGAGTGGCTCGAGCGACTGGTCAACGGCGTCTTACTCATCTAAAACAGGGTATTTTTCCATAAATGGGAGGCAGAGCATATACTCGACCTACAGCACAAATTAGAATCGAATAATTGGATGGTTCGAGCGACTGGTCTCAACGGAGTTTTAATTATCTCTAACTGGGGATTTGTTCACGACTGGGAGACACAGCGTTTACACGAACTACAGCACAAAATTATATCAAATAAGTGAGTGGCTCTAGCGAATGGTCTCAACGGCGTCTTACTTATCTCTAACTGAGTATTTTTCCACGACTGGGAGACAGTGCATATAAACGAACTACAGTACAATTTTATATCAAATAAGATGATAGCTCGAGCGACTAGACTCTACGGCGTCTTACTTATCTCTAACTGGGTATTTTTCCACAACTGGGAGGCAGAGGATATACTCGAACTACAGCACAAATTTATATCAAATAAGTGGGTGGCTTGAGCGACTAGTCTCAACGGAGTCTTACTTATCTCTAAATGTGTATTTTTCCACAGTTGGGAGACAGAGCATATACTCGAACTACAGCTCAAATTTATATCAAATAAGTGAGTGGCTCGAGCGAATGGTCTCAACGGCGTCTTACTTATCTCTAAATGGATATTTTTCCACGACTGGGAGAAACAGCATATACTCGTACTACAGCACAAATTTATATCAAATAAGTGGGTGGCTTGAGCGACTAGTCTCCAAGCTGTCTTGCTTATCTCTAACTGGTTTTTTTTTCCACGACTGGGAGACACAGCATTTACTCGAACTACAGCAAAAATTTATATCAAATAATTTAGTAGCTCGTGCGACTGATCTCAACGGAGTCTTACTTATCTCTAAATGGGTATTTTTCCACGACTGGGAGACACAGCATTTACTCGAACTACAGCAAAAATTTATATCAAATAATTTAGTAGCTCGTGCGACTGATCTCAACGGCGTCTTACTTATCTCTAAATGGGTATTTTTCCACGACTGAGAGACACAGCATTTACACGAACTACAGCACAAAATTATATCAAATAAGTGGGTGGCTCGAGCGACTGGACTGCACGGCGTCTTAATCATCTGAAACTGGGTATTTTTCCACGACTGGGAGGCGGAGCATATACTGGAACTAAAGCACAAATTTATATCTAATAAATGGGTGGCTCAAGGGACTTTTCTCCACGGCGTCTGAGTTATCTCTAACTGGGTATTTTTCCACGACTAGGAGGCAGAGCATATATTCGAACTACAGCACAAATTAAAATGAAATTAGTGGGTGGTTTGAGCGACATGTCTCCACGGCGTCTTTCTTAACTCTAACTGTGTATTTTTCCACGGCTGGGAGACAGAGCATATACATGAACAGCAGCATAAATTTATACCAAATAAGTGGGTGGTTCGAGCGACTGGTCACCACGGCGTCTTATTATCTCTAACTGGGTATTTTTCCACAACTGGGAGGCAGAGCATATACTCGAACTACAGCACAAATTTATATCCAATAAGTGGGTGGCTCGAGCGACTAGACTCCAAGCCGTCATGCTTATCTCTAACTCGGTTTTTTTTCCACGACTGGGAGACAAAGCATACACTCGAACTACAGCACAAATTTATATCAAATAAGTGAGGGGCTCGAGCGACTGGTCTAAACGGAGTCTTACTTATCTCTAACTGTGTATTTTTCCACGGCTGGGAGACAGAGCATATACACGAACTACAGCACAAATTACTATCAAATAAGTGATTGGCTCGAGCGACTGGTCTCAACGGAGTCTTACTTATCTCTAACTAGTTATTTTTCCACGACTGGGAGACAGAGTATATACTCGAACTACAGCACAAATTTATATCAAATAAGTGAGGGGCTCGAGCGACTGGTCTCAGCGGAGTCTTATTTATCCCTAACTGTGTATTTTTGCACGCCTGGGAGACAGAGCATGTACTCGAACTACAGCACAAATTTATATCAAATAAGTGGGTGGCTCAAACCACTGGTCTCCACGGCGTCTTATCTCTAACTTTGTATTTTTCCACGGATAGGAGACAGAGCATATAATCGAACTACTTCACAAATTTATATAAAAAAAGTGGGTGGCTCGAGCGACTGGTCTCAACGGCGTCTTACTTATCTCTAAATGGATATTTTTCCACGACTGGAAGACACTTACTCGAACTACAGCAAAAATTTATATCAAATAAGTTAGTAGGTAATGCGACTGATCTCAACCGCGTCTTACTTATCTCTAAATGGGTATTTTTCACGACTGAGAGACAAAGCATATACTCGAACTACAGCACAAATTTATACCAGATAATTGGGTGGTTCGAGCGACTAGTCTCCACGGCGTCTTATTTATATTTAACTGTGTATTTTTCCATGGCTGGGAGACAGAGCATATAATCGAACTACTGCACAAATTTATATCAAAAAAGTTTTGGCTCGAGCGACTGGTCTCTACGGCGTCATACTCATCTAAAACAGTGTATTTTTCCATAAATGGGAGGCAGAGCATATACTCGAACTACAGCACAAATTAAAATCAAATAAGTGGGTGGCTTGAGCGACTGGTCTCCACGGCGTCTTTCTTATCTCTAACTGTGTATTTTTCCATGGCTGGGAGACAGAGCATATACTCGAACTACAGCACAAATTTATATCAAATAAGCGAGTGGCTCGAGCGACTGGTCAACGGCGTCTTACTCATCTAAAACAGGGTATTTTTCCATAAATGGGATGCAGAGCATATACTCGACCTACAGCACAAATTAGAATCGAATAATTGGATGGTTCGAGCGACTGGTCTCAACGGAGTTTTAATTATCCCTAACTGGGGATTTGTTCACGACTGGGAGACACAGCGTTTACACGAACTACAGCACAAAATTATATCAAATAAGTGAGTGGCTCTAGCGAATGGTCTCAACGGCGTCTTACTTATCTCTAACTGAGTATTTTTCCACGACTTTGAGACAGTGCATATAAACGAACTACAGTACAATTTTATATCAAATAAGATGATAGCTCGAGCGACTAGACTCTACGGCGTCTTACTTATCTCTAACTTGGTATTTTCCCACAACTGGGAGGCAGAGGATATACTCGAACTACAGCACAAATTTATATCAAATAAGTGGGTGGCTTGTGCGACTAGTCTCAACGGAGTCTTACTTATCTCTAAATGTGTATTTTTCCACAGTTGGGAGACAGAGCATATACTCGAACTACAGCTCAAATTTATATCAAATAAGTGAGTGGCTCGAGCGAATGGTCTCAACGGCGTCTTACTTATCTCTAAATGGATATTTTTCCACGACTGGGAGAAACAGCATATACTCGTACTACAGCACAAATTTATATCAAATAAGTGGGTGGCTTGAGCGACTAGTCTCCAAGCTGTCTTGCTTATCTCTAACTGGTTTTTTTTTCCACGACTGGGAGACAGAGTATATACTCGAACTACAGCACAAATTTATATCAAATAAGTGAGTGGCTCGAGCGACTGGTCTCAACGGAGTCTTACTTATCTCTAAATGGGTATTTTTCCACGACTGGGAGACACAGCATTTACTCGAACTACAGCAAAAATTTATATCAAATAATTTAGTAGCTCGTGCGACTGATCTCAACGGCGTCTTACTTATCTCTAAATGGGTATTTTTCCACGACTGAGAGACACAGCATTTACACGAACTACAGCACAAAATTATATCAAATAAATGGGTGGCTCGAGCGACTGGACTGCACGGCGTCTTAATCATCTGAAACTGGGTATTTTTCCACGACTGGGAGGCGGAGCATATACTGGAACTAAAGCACAAATTTATATCTAATAAATGGGTGGCTCGAGGGACTTTTCTCCACGGCGTCTGAGTTATCTCAAACTGGGTATTTTTCCACGACTGGGAGGCAGAGCATATACATGAACAGCAGCATAAATTTATACCAAATAAGTGGGTGGTTCGAGCGACTGGTCACCACGGCGTCTTTCTTAACTCTAACTGTGTATTTTTCCACGGCTGGGAGACAGAGCATATAAATGAACAGCAGCATAAATTTATACCAAATAAGTGGGTGGTTCGAGCGACTGGTCACCACGGCGTCTTATTATCTCTAACTGGGTATTTTTCCACAACTGGGAGGCAGAGCATATACTCGAACTACAGCACAAATTTATATCCAATAAGTGGGTGGCTCGAGCGACTAGACTCCAAGCCGTCATGCTTATCTCTAACTCGGTTTTTTTTCCACGAATGGGAGACAAAGCATACACTCGAACTACAGCACGTATTTATATCAAATAAGTGAGTGACTCAAGCGACTGGTCTCAACGGCGTCTTATTTATATCTAACTGTGTATTTTTCCCCGGCTGGGAGACAAAGCATATACACGAACTACAGCACAAATTAATATCAAATAAGTGATTGACTCGAGCGACTGGTCTCAACGGAGTCTTACTTATCTCTAACTAGTTATTTTTCCACGACTGGGAGACAGAGTATATACTCGAACTACAGCACAAATTTATATCAAATAAGTGAGGGGCTCGAGCGACTGGTCTCAACGGAGTCTTATTTATCCCTAACTGTGTATTTTTGCACGCCTGGGAGACAGAGCATGTACTCGAACTACAGCACAAATTTATATCAAATAAGTGGGTGGCTCAAACCACTGGTCTCCACGGCGTCTTATCTCTAACTTTGTATTTTTCCACGGATAGGAGACAGAGCATATAATCGAACTACTTCACAAATTTATATAAAAAAAGTGGGTGGCTCGAGCGACTGGTCTCAACCGCGTCTTACTTATCTCTAAATGGGTATTTTTCACGACTGAGAGACAGAGCATATACTCGAACTACAGCACAAATTTATACCAGATAATTGGGTGGTTCGAGCGACTAGTCTCCACGGCGTCTTACTCATCTAAAACAGGGTATTTTTCCATAAATGGGAGGCAGAGCATATACTCGAACTACAGCACAAATTAAAATCAAATAAGTGGGTGGCTTGAGCGACTGGTCTCCACGGCGTCTTATCTCTAACTTTGTATTTTTCCACGGCTGGGAGACAGAACATATACTCGAACTACTGCACAAGTTTATATCAAATAAGTGGGTGGCTCAAACCACTGGTCTCCACGGCGTCTTATCTCTAACTTTGTATTTTTCCACGGCTGGGAGACAGAGCACACAATCGAACTACTGCACAAATTTATATCAAAAAAGTGGTTGGCTCGAGCGACTGGTCACTACGGCGTCTTACTCATCTATAACAGGGTATTTTTCCATAAATGGGAGGCAGAGCATATACTCGAACTACAGCACAAATTAAAATCAAATAAGTGGGTGGCTTGAGCGACTGGTCTCCACGGCGTCTTATCTCTAACTTTGTATTTTTCCACGGCTGGGAGACAGAGCATATACTCGAACTACAGCACAAATTAGAATCAAATAAGTGGGTGGCTTGAGCGACAAGTCTCCATGGCGTCTTATCTCTAACTTTGAATTTTTCCACGGATAGGAGACAGAGCATATAATCGAACTACTGCACAAATTTTTATAAAAAAAGTGGGTGGCTCGAGCGACTGGTCTCTACGGCGTCTTACTCATCTAAAACAGGGTATTTTTCCATAAATGGGAGGTAGAGCCTATACTCGACCTACAGCAAAAAATTACACCAAATAATTGGATGGTTCGAGCGACTGGTCTCAACGGAGTTTTAATTATCTCTAACTGGGGATTTGTTCACGACTGGGAGACACAGCGTTTACACGAACTACAGCACAAAATTATATCAAATAAGTGAGTAGCTCGATTTTATCGAGTCCTCAAGGGATTAAGAAAGGAAAGAGCACCAATCCTGAAATTCGTCAAAGATAAGGAAGGAAACATTCTCAGGCAGAAGGATGATATAATGGAAAGGTGGAGGGAGTACTTCCAAGATCTGTTGAATGAGAATGGACAAACGCCCTCCATAGATGAAGAGAAAAGAGAGATAGGACCCTGGGAAGAGGATGATTTTATTGATGATGACGAACTGGAAGAAGCACTCTGTAGTATGAAACTCGGGAAATCCGCAGGAAGTGACGGAGTAACTCCTGAAATGCTAAAATACATGGGGGCCAAAGGAAAAGAAATTTTGCTGCATCTGTTAAACTTGGTGTGGAAGCAAAAGAAAATACCGAAAGATTGGGAAGTAGCCGTCATTGTCCCTATCTTTAAGAAAGGAGATAACAGAGATTGTAACAACCACCGAGGTATATCTCTCTTAAGCGTACCAAGTAAAATTTACTCTAAGATTCTAGAAAAGAGAATAAGAAGAAGAATCGGAGGATTGCTTGAAGAGGAACAGTACGGCTTTCGTGAAAATCGTAGCACCCAAGACCTTATCTTTGCTATGAGACAGGTCTTCGAAAAAGTACTTGAAAAAGAAAGGGAAATGTCCGTGTGCTTTGTTGACCTTACAAAAGCCTTTGATCGAGTAAGAAAGTCAGATATCTTAGAGGCTTTAAGAGAAAAAGGGATCGATCATGGTCATATCCTGGCGGTTGAGAGTCTCTATAAGAAAACACGAAACGTGGTAAGATTTGCCAACTGCACCTCTAAGGAAATCGAAACTACCATAGGAATCCGGCAAGGTTGTAGTCTCAGCCCACTTTTGTTTATCTTAGTTATGGACTCAGCTATTCGGAGGGCTAAAGAGAAAATGCGGAAATATCACCTAGGATACGCCAATCTGAGACCAGTTAGCCTCTCATTACTTGCATTCGCCGATGACATTGTCATTTTCTCCGACACTGATAGGAATCTTCAGTACAATATTAATAAATTGAAAGAAGAACTGCTGAAGATTAACATGATTATGAACCCTGCGAAAACAAAACTAATGAGGGTTGGGAAGAAACCCAGGAGAAACATGCGCGTCATCAGAGTCGAAGACGAAATCCTCGAACAGGTAGAAAACTTCAAATACCTGGGTGCGCACCTTAATGAATATGGATATATCGATTCGGAAGTAACTGAACGAATCGCAGCTGCGGGCAGGATGTTTGAAGCAGTGAAGAGAGGTTTTCTAAGCAGGCGAGAGGTGGAAAAGAAAACAAAAGTGGCTGTATTCCGATCGACATTTCTGCCCATTTTAACGTACTCGTCAGAATCATGGACGCTGACAAAGAAACATCGATCGAGAATACAGGCATCGGAAATGAGATTTCTTCGAAAGATCGAAGGAAAAACAAGAAGAGATAGAATACGCAACAACACCATCAGGTTGAACCTCAATGTTAAGTCGGCAAACGATATAATAGAGGAAAGTCAACTAAGATGGCTAGGGCACCTCCTGAGGATGGAACCAAGCAGAATCGCTAGCGAAACCTATCGAGTTAAAGTTGAGGGCAAGCGAGGAAAAGGGCGGCCAAGAAGAAAATGGGAAGATGAGGTAAAGAGCCACTTCCAGAGAAGAGGACTTCAATGGAATGACAGAAGGCGTCTTGTAGAGGACCGGCAGAGCTGGAGAGGGCTCTGTAGACTTCCTCCTCACACTGCTTAATGCGGTTCATAGAGGATAGACAATGATGATGATGATGAGTATTTTTCCACGACTGGGAGACAGTGCATATAAACGAACTACAGTACAATTTTATATCAAATAAGTTGATAGCTCGAGCGACTAGTCTCCACGGCGTCTTACTTATCTTAAACTGGAGATTTTTTCACGACTGGGAGACACAGCATATACATGAACAGCAGCACAAATTTATATCAAATAAGTGGGTGGTTCGAGCGACTCGTCACCACGGCGTCTTACTTATCTCTAACTGGGAATTTTTCCACGACTGGGAGGCAGAGGATATACTGGAACTAAAACACAAATTTATATCTAATAAATGGGTGGCTCGAGGGGCTTTTCTCCACGGCGTCTTTCTTATCTCTAACTGTGTATTTTTCCACGGCTGGGAGACAGAGCATATAATCGAACTACTGCACAAATTTATATTAAAAAAGTGGGTGGCTCGAGCGACTGGTTTCTACGGCGTCTTACTCATCTAAAACAGGGTATTTTTCCATAAATGGGAGGTAGAGCATATACTCGACCTACAGCACAAATTAGAATCATATAAGTAGATAGCTTGAGCGACTGGTCTCCATGGCGTCTTATCTCTAAGTATGTATTTTTCCACGGCTGGGAGACAGAGCATATACTCGAACTACAGCAAAAAATTACACCAAATAATTGGATGGTTCGAGCGACTGGTCTCAACGGAGTTTTAATTATCTCTAACTGGGGATTTGTTCACGACTGGGAGACACAGCGTTTACACGAACTACAGCGCAAAATTATATTAAATAAGTGAGTGGCTCGAGCGAATGGTCTCAACGGCGTCTTATCTCTAAATGGATATTTTTCCACGACTGGAAGACACTTACTCGAACTACAGCAAAAATTTATATCAAATAAGTTAGTAGCTAGTGCGACTGATCTCAACGGCGTCTTACTTATCACTAAATGGGTATTTTATGAGTATATACTCGAACTACAGCACAAATTTATATCAAATAAGTGAGGGGCTCGAGCGACTGGTCTAAACGGAGTCATACTTATCTCTAACTGTGTATTTTTCCGCGACTGGGAGGCAGAGCATATATTCGAACTACAGTACAAATTAAAATGAAATTAGTGGGTGGTTTGAGCGACATGTCTCCACGGCGTCTTTCTTATCTCTAACTGTGTATTTTTCCACGGCTGGGAGACAGATCATATACATGTACAGCAGCATAAATTTATATCAAATAAGTGAGTGGCTCCAGCGACTGATCTCAACGGCGTCTTACTTATCTCTAAATGGGTATTTTTCACGACTGAGAGACAAAGCATATACACGAACTACAGCACAAATTAGTATCAAATAAGTGATTGGCTCGAGCGACTGGTCTCAACGGAGTCTTACTTATCTCTAACTAGGTATTTTTCCACGACTGGGAGACAGAGTATATACTCGAACTACAGCACAAATTTATATCAAATAAGTGAGGGGCTCGAACGACTGGTCTAAACGGAGTCTTACTTATCTCTAACTGTGTATTTTTCCACGGCTGGGAGACAGAGCATGTACTCGAACTATAGCACAAACATATATTAAATAAGTGAGTGGCTCGAGCGAATGGTCTCACGGCGTCTTTTCTCTAAATGGATATTTTTCCACGACTGGAAGACACTTACTCGAACTACAGCAAAAATTTATATCAAATAAGTTAGTAGCTAGTGCGACTGATCTCAACGGCGTCTTACTTATCTCTAAATGGGTATTTTTCACGACTGAGAGACAGAGCATATACTCGAACTACAGCACAAATTTTTACCAGATAATTGGGTGGTTCGAGCGACTGGTCTCCACGGCGTCTTACGTATCTCTAACTCGGTTATTTTTCCACGACTGGGAGACAAAGCATATACACGAACTACAGCACAAATTAATATCAAATAAGTGATTGGCTCGAGCGACTGGTCTCAACGGAGTCTTACTTATCTCTAACTGTGTATTTTTCCACGGCTGGGAGACAGAGCATGTACTCGAACTATAGCACAAACTTATATTAAATAAGTGAGTGGCTCGAGCGAATGGTCTCAACGGCGTCTTATCTCAAAATGGATATTTTTCCACGACTGGAAGACACTTACTCGAACTACAGCAAAAATTTATATCAAATAAGTTAGTAGCTAGTGCGACTGATCTCAACGGCGTCTTACTTATCTCTAAATGGGTATTTTTCACGACTGAGAGACAGAGCATATACTCAAACTACAGCACAAATTTTTACCAGATCATTGGGTGGTTCGAGCGACTGGTCTCCACGGCGTCTTACGTATCTCTAACTCGGTTTTTTTTCCACGACTGGGAGACAAAGCATATACACGAACTACAGCACAAATTAATATCAAATAAGTGATTGGCTCGAGCGACTGGTCTCAACGGAGTCTTACTTATCTCTAACTAGGTATTTTTCCACGACTGGGAGACAGAGTATATACTCGAACTACAGCACAAATTTATATCAAATAAGTGAGGGGCTCGAGCGACTGGTCTAAACGGAGTCTTACTTATCTCTAACTGTGTATTTTTCCACTGCTGGGAGACAGAGCATGTACTCGAACTATAGCACAAACTTATATTAAATAAGTGAGTGGCTCGAGCGAATGGTCTCAACGGCGTCTTATCTCTAAATGGATATTTTTCCACGACTGGAAGACACTTACTCGAACTACAGCAAAAATTTATATCAAATAAGTTAGTAGCTAGTGCGACTGATCTCAACGGCGTCTTACTTATGTCTAAATGGGTATTTTTCACGACTGAGAGACAGAGCATATACTCGAACTACAGCACAAATTTTTACCTGATAATTGGGTGGTTCGAGCGACTGGTCTCCACGGCGTCTTACGTATCTCTAACTCGGTTTTTTTTCCACGACTGGGAGACAAAGCATATACACGAACTACAGCACAAATTAATATCAAATAAGTGATTGGCTCGAGCGACTGGTCTCAACGGAGTCTTACTTATCTCTAACTGTGTATTTTTCCACGGCTGGGAGACAGAGCATGTACTCGAACTATATCACAAACTTATATTAAATAAGTGAGTGGCTCGAGCGAATGGTCTCAACGGCGTCTTATCTCTAAATGGATATTTTTCCACGACTGGAAGACACTTACTCGAACTACAGCAAAAATTTATATCAAATAAGTTAGTAGCTAGTGCGACTGATCTCAACGGCGTCTTACTTATCTCTAAATGGGTATTTTTCACGACTGAGAGACAGAGCATATACTCGAACTACAGCACAAATTTTTACCAGATAATTGGGTGGTTCGAGCGACTGGTCTCCACGGCGTCTTACGTATCTCTAACTCGGTTTTTTTTCCACGACTGGGAGACAAAGCATATACACGAACTACAGCACAAATTAATATCAAATAAGTGATTGGCTCGAGCGACTGGTCTCAACGGAGTCTTACTTATCTCTAACTAGGTATTTTTCCACGACTGGGAGACAGAGTATATACTCGAACTACAGCACAAATTTATATCAAATAAGTGAGGGGCTCGAGCTACTGGTCTAAACGGAGTCTTACTTATCTCTAACTGTGTATTTTTCCACTGCTGGGAGACAGAGCATGTACTCGAACTATAGCACAAACTTATATTAAATAAGTGAGTGGCTCGAGCGAATGGTCTCAACGGCGTCTTATCTCTAAATGGATATTTTTCCACGACTGGAAGACACTTACTCGAACTACAGCAAAAATTTATATCAAATAAGTTAGTAGCTAGTGCGACTGATCTCAACGGCGTCTTACTTATGTCTAAATGGGTATTTTTCACGACTGAGAGACAGAGCATATACTCGAACTACAGCACAAATTTTTACCTGATAATTGGGTGGTTCGAGCGACTGGTCTCCACGGCGTCTTACGTATCTCTAACTCGGTTTTTTTTCCACGACTGGGAGACAAAGCATATACACGAACTACAGCACAAATTAATATCAAATAAGTGATTGGCTCGAGCGACTGGTCTCAACGGAGTCTTACTTATCTCTAACTGTGTATTTTTCCACGGCTGGGAGACAGAGCATGTACTCGAACTATAGCACAAACTTATATTAAATAAGTGAGTGGCTCGAGCGAATGGTCTCAACGGCGTCTTATCTCAAAATGGATATTTTTCCACGACTGGAAGACACTTACTCGAACTACAGCAAAAATTTATATCAAATAAGTTAGTAGCTAGTGCGACTGATCTCAACGGCGTCTTACTTATCTCTAAATGGGTATTTTTCACGACTGAGAGACAGAGCATATACTCGAACTACAGCACAAATTTTTACCAGATCATTGGGTGGTTCGAGCGACTGGTCTCCACGCGTCTTAAGTATCTCTAACTCGGTTTTTTTTCCACGACTGGGAGACAAAGCATATACACGAACTACAGCACAAATTAATATCAAATAAGTGATTGGCTCGAGCGACTGGTCTCAACGGAGTCTTACTTATCTCTAACTAGGTATTTTTCCACGACTGGGAGACAGAGTAAATACTCGAACTACAGCACAAATTTATATCAAATAAGTGAGGGGCTCGAGCGACTGGTCTAAACGGAGTCTTACTTATCTCTAACTGTGTATTTTTCCACTGCTGGGAGACAGAGCATGTACTCGAACTATATCACAAACTTATATTAAATAAGTGAGTGGCTCGAGCGAATGGTCTCAACGGCGTCTTATCTCTAAATGGATATTTTTCCACGACTGGAAGACACTTACTCGAACTACAGCAAAAATTTATATCAAATAAGTTAGTAGCTAGTGCGACTGATCTCAACGGCGTCTTACTTATCTCTAAATGGGTATTTTTCACGACTGAGAGACAGAGCATATACTCGAACTACAGCACAAATTTTTACCAGATAATTGGGTGGTTCGAGCGACTGGTCTCCACGGCGTCTTACGTATCTCTAACTCGGTTTTTTTTCCACGACTGGGAGACAAAGCATATACACGAACTACAGCACAAATTAATATCAAATAAGTGATTGGCTCGAGCGACTGGTCTCAACGGAGTCTTACTTATCTCTAACTAGGTATTTTTCCACGACTGGGAGACAGAGTATATACTCGAACTACAGCACAAATTTATATCAAATAAGTGAGGGGCTCGAGCGACTGGTCTAAACGGAGTCTTACTTATCTCTAACTGTGTATTTTTCCACGGCCGGGAGACAGAGCATGTACTCGAACTATAGCACAAACTTATATTAAATAAGTGAGTGGCTCGAGCGAATGGTCTCAACGGCGTCTTATCTCTAAATGGATATTTTTCCACGACTGGAAGACACATACTCGAACTACAGCAAAAATTTATATCAAATAAGTTAGTAGCTAGTGCGACTGATCTCAACGGCGTCTTACTTATCTTTAAATGGGTATTTTTCACGACTGAGAGACAGAGCATATACTCGAACTACAGCACAAATTTTTACCAGATAATTGGGTGGTTCGAGCGACTGGTCTCCACGGCGTCTTACGTATCTCTAACTCGGTTTTTTTTCCACGACTGGGAGACAAAGCATATACACGAACTACAGCACAAATTAATATCAAATAAGTGATTGGCTCGAGCGACTGGTCTCAACGGAGTCTTACTTATCTCTAACTAGTTATTTTTCCACGACTGGGAGACAGAGTATATACTCGAACTACAGCACAAATTTATATCAAATAAGTGAGGGGCTCGAGCGACTGGTCTAAACGGAGTCTTACTTATCTCTAACTGTGTATTTTTCCACGGCTGGGAGACAGAGCATGTACTCGAACTATAGCACAAACTTATACTAAATAAGTGAGTGGCTCGAGCGAATGGTCTCAACGGCGTCTTATCTCTAAATGGATATTTATCCACGACTGGAAGACACTTACTCGAACTACAGCAAAAATTTATATCAAATAAGTTAGTAGCTAGTGCGACTGATCTCAACGGCGTCTTACTTATCTCTAAATGGGTATTTTTCACGACTGAGAGACAGAGCATATACTCGAACTACAGCACAAATATTTACCAGATAATTGGATGGTTCGAGCGACTGGTCTCCACGGCGTCTTACGTATCTCTAACTCGGTTTTTTTTCCACGACTGGGAGACAAAGCATATACACGAACTACAGCACAAATTAATATCAAATAAGTGATTGGCTCGAGCGACTGGTCTCAACGGAGTCTTACTTATCTCTAACTAGGTATTTTTCCACGACTGGGAGACAGAGTATATACTCGAACTACAGCACAAATTTATATCAAATAAGTGAGTGGCTCGAGCGAATGGTCTCAACGGAGTCTTACTTATCTCTAACTGTGTATTTTTCCACGGCTGGGAGACAGAGCATGTACTCGAACTATAGCACAAACTTATATTAAATAAGTGAGTGGTTCGAGTGAATGGTCTCAACGGCGTCTTATCTCTAAATGGATATTTTTCCACGACTGGAAGACACTTACTCGAACTACAGCAAAAATTTATATCAAATAAGTTAGTAGCTAGTGCGACTGATCTCAACGGCGTCTTACTTATCTTTAAATGGGTATTTTTCACGACTGAGAGACAGAGCATATACTCGAACTACAGCACAAATTTTTACCAGATAATTGGGTGGTTCGAGCGACTGGTCTCCACGGCGTCTTACGTATCTCTAACTCGGTTTTTTTTCCACGACTGGGAGACAAAGCATATACACGAACTACAGCACAAATTAATATCAAATAAGTGATTGGCTCGAGCGACTGGTCTCAACGGAGTCTTACTTATCTCTAACTAGGTATTTTTCCACGACTGGGAGACAGAGTATATACTCGAACTACAGCACAAATTTATATCAAAAAAGTGAGGGGCTCGAGCGACTGGTCTAAACGGAGTCTTACTTATCTCTAACTGTGTATTTTTCCACGGCTGGGAGACAGAGCATGTACTCGAACTATAGCACAAACTTATACTAAATAAGTGAGTGGCTCGAGCGAATGGTCTCAACGGCGTCTTATCTCTAAATGGATATTTATCCACGACTGGAAGACACTTACTCGAACTACAGCAAAAATTTATATCAAATAAGTTAGTAGCTAGTGCGACTGATCTCAACGGCGTCTTACTTATCTCTAAATGGGTATTTTTCACGACTGAGAGACAGAGCATATACTCGAACTACAGCACAAATATTTACCAGATAATTGGATGGTTCGAGCGACTGGTCTCCACGGCGTCTTACGTATCTCTAACTCGGTTTTTTTTCCACGACTGGGAGACAAAGCATATACACGAACTACAGCACAAATTAATATCATATAAGTGATTGGCTCGAGCGACTGGTCTCAACGGAGTCTTACTTATCTCTAACTGTGTATTTTTCCACGGCTGGGAGACAGAGCATGTACTCGAACTATAGCACAAACTTATATTAAATAAGTGAGTGGCTCGAGCGAATGGTCTCAACGGCGTCTTATCTCTAAATGGATATTTTTCCACGACTGGAAGACACATACTCGAACTACAGCAAAAATTTATATCAAATAAGTGATTGGCTCGAGCGACTGGTCTCAACGGCGTCTTACTTATCTTTAAATGGGTATTTTTCACGACTGAGAGACAGAGCATATACTCGAACTACAGCACAAATTTTTACCAGATAATTGGGTGGTTCGAGCGACTGGTCTCCATGCGTCTTACGTATCTCTAACTCGGTTTTTTTTCCACGACTGGGAGACAAAGCATATACACGAACTACAGCACAAATTAATATCAAATAAGTGATTGGCTCGAGCGACTGGTCTCCACGGCGTCTTACGTATCTCTAACTCGGTTTTTTTTCCACGACTGGGAGACAAAGCATATACACGAACTACAGCACAAATTAATATCAAATAAGTGATTGGCTCGAGCGACTGGTCTCCATGCGTCTTACGTATCTCTAACTCGGTTTTTTTTCCACGACTGGGAGACAAAGCATATACACGAACTACAGCACAAATTAATATCAAATAAGTGATTGGCTCGAGCGACTGGTCTCAACGGAGTCTTACATATCTCTAACTGTGTATTTTTCCACGGCTGGGAGACAGAGCATGTACTCGAACTATAGCACAAACTTATATTAAATAAGTGAGTGGCTCGAGCGAATGGTCTCAACGGCGTCTTATCTCTAAATGGATATTTATCCACGACTGGAAGACACTTACTCGAACTACAGAAAAAATTTATATCAAATAAGTTAGTAGCTAGTGCGACTGATCTCAACGGCGTCTTACTTATCTCTAAATGGGTATTTTTCACGACTGAGAGACAGAGCATATACTCGAACTACAGCACAAATATTTACCAGATAATTGGATGGTTCGAGCGACTGGTCTCCACGGCGTCTTACGTATCTCTAACTCGGTTTTTTTTCCACGACTGGGAGACAAAGCATATACACGAACTACAGCACAAATTAATATCAAATAAGTGATTGGCTCGAGCGACTGGTCTCAACGGAGTCTTACTTATCTCTAACTGTGTATTTTTCCACGGCTGGGAGACAGAGCATGTACTCGAACTATAGCACAAACTTATATTAAATAAGTGAGTGGCTCGAGCGAATGGTCTCAACGGCGTCTTATCTCTAAATGGATATTTTTCCACGACTGGAAGACACATACTCGAACTACAGCAAAAATTTATATCAAATAAGAGATTGGCTCGAGCGACTGGTCTCAACGGCGTCTTACTTATCTTTAAATGGGTATTTTTCACGACTGAGAGACAGAGCATATACTCGAACTACAGCACAAATTTTTACCAGATCATTGGGTGGTTCGAGCGACTGGTCTCCACGGCGTCTTACGTATCTCTAACTCGGTTTTTTTTCCACGACTGGGAGACAAAGCATATACACGAACTACAGCACAAATTAATATCAAATAAGTGATTGGCTCGAGCGACTGGTCTCAACGGAGTCTTACTTATCTCTAACTGTGTATTTTTCCACGGCTGGGAGACAGAGCATGTACTCGAACTATAGCACAAACTTATATTAAATAAGTGAGTGGCTCGAGCGACTGGTCTCCACGGCGTCTTACGTATCTCTAACTCGGTTTTTTTTCCACGACTGGGAGACAAAGCATATACACGAACTACAGCACAAATTAATATCAAATAAGTGATTGGCTCGAGCGACTGGTCTCAACGGAGTCTTACTTATCTCTAACTAGGTATTTTTCCACGACTGGGAGACAGAGTATATACTCGAACTACAGCACAAATTTATATCAAATAAGTGAGGGGCTCGAGCGACTGGTCTCAACGGCGTCTTATCTCTAAATGGATATTTTTCCACGACTGGAAGACACTTACTCGAACTACAACAAAAATTTATATCAAATAAGTTAGTAGCTAGTGCGACTGATCTCAACGGCGTCTTACTTATCTCTAAATGGGTATTTTTCACGACTGAGAGACAGAGCATATACTTGAACTACAGCACAAATTTTTACCTGATAATTGGGTGGTTCGAGCGACTGGTCTCCACGGCGTCTTACGTATCTCTAACTCGGTTTTTTTTCCACGACTGGGAGACAGAGTATATACTCGAAGTACAGCACAAATTTATATCAAATAAGTGATTGGCTCGAGCGACTGGTCTCCATGCGTCTTACGTATCTCTAACTCGGTTTTTTTTCCACGACTGGGAGACAAAGCATATACACGAACTACAGCACAAATTAATATCAAATAAGTGATTGGCTCGAGCGACTGGTCTCAACGGAGTCTTACTTATCTCTAACTGTGTATTTTTCCACGGCTGGGAGACAGAGCATGTACTCGAACTATAGCACAAACTTATATTAAATAAGTGAGTGGCTCGAGCGAATGGTCTCAACGGCGTCTTATCTCTAAATGGATATTTATCCACGACTGGAAGACACTTACTCGAACTACAGAAACAATTTATATCAAATAAGTTAGTAGCTAGTGCGACTGATCTCAACGGCGTCTTACTTATCTCTAAATGGGTATTTTTCACGACTGAGAGACAGAGCATATACTCGAACTACAGCACAAATATTTACCAGATAATTGGATGGTTCGAGCGACTGGTCTCCACGGCGTCTTACGTATCTCTAACTCGGTTTTTTTTCCACGACTGGGAGACAAAGCATATACACGAACTACAGCACAAATTAATATCAAATAAGTGATTGGCTCGAGCGACTGGTCTCAACGGAGTCTTACTTATCTCTAACTGTGTATTTTTCCACGGCTGGGAGACAGAGCATGTACTCGAACTATAGCACAAACTTATATTAAATAAGTGAGTGGCTCGAGCGAATGGTCTCAACGGCGTCTTATCTCTAAATGGATATTTTTCCACGACTGGAAGACACATACTCGAACTACAGCAAAAATTTATATCAAATAAGAGATTGGCTCGAGCGACTGGTCTCAACGGCGTCTTACTTATCTTTAAATGGGTATTTTTCACGACTGAGAGACAGAGCATATACTCGAACTACAGCACAAATTTTTACCAGATCATTGGGTGGTTCGAGCGACTGGTCTCCACGGCGTCTTACGTATCTCTAACTCGGTTTTTTTTCCACGACTGGGAGACAAAGCATATACACGAACTACAGCACAAATTAATATCAAATAAGTGATTGGCTCGAGCGACTGGTCTCAACGGAGTCTTACTTATCTCTAACTGTGTATTTTTCCACGGCTGGGAGACAGAGCATGTACTCGAACTATAGCACAAACTTATATTAAATAAGTGAGTGGCTCGAGCGACTGGTCTCCACGGCGTCTTACGTATCTCTAACTCGGTTTTTTTTCCACGACTGGGAGACAAAGCATATACACGAACTACAGCACAAATTAATATCAAATAAGTGATTGGCTCGAGCGACTGGTCTCAACGGAGTCTTACTTATCTCTAACTAGGTATTTTTCCACGACTGGGAGACAGAGTATATACTCGAACTACAGCACAAATTTATATCAAATAAGTGAGGGGCTCGAGCGACTGGTCTCAACGGCGTCTTATCTCTAAATGGATATTTTTCCACGACTGGAAGACACTTACTCGAACTACAACAAAAATTTATATCAAATAAGTTAGTAGCTAGTGCGACTGATCTCAACGGCGTCTTACTTATCTCTAAATGGGTATTTTTCACGACTGAGAGACAGAGCATATACTTGAACTACAGCACAAATTTTTACCTGATAATTGGGTGGTTCGAGCGACTGGTCTCCACGGCGTCTTACGTATCTCTAACTCGGTTTTTTTTCCACGACTGGGAGACAGAGTATATACTCGAAGTACAGCACAAATTTATATCAAATAAGTGAGGGGCTAGAGCGACTGGTCTAAACGGAGTCTTACTTATCTCTAACTTTGTATTTTTCCACTGCTGGGAGACAGAGCATGTACTCGAACTATAGCACAAACTTATATTAAATAAGTGAGTGGCTCGAGCGAATGGTCTCAACGGCGTCTTATCTCTAAATGGATATTTTTCCACGACTGGAAGACACTTACTCGAACTACAGCAAAAATTTATATCAAATAAGTTAGTAGCTAGTGCGACAGATCTCAACGGCGTCTTACTTATCTCTAAATGGGTATTTTTCACGACTGAGAGACAGAGCATATACTCGAACTACAGCACAAATTTTTACCAGATAATTGGGTGGTTCGAGCGACTGGTCTCCACGGCGTCTTACGTATCTCTAACTCGGTTTTTCTTCCACGAATGGGAGACAGAGTATATACTCGAACTACAGCACAAATTTATATCAAATAAGTGAGGGTCTCCAGCGTCTGGTCTAAACGGAGTCTTACTTATCTCTAACTGTGTATTTTTCCACGGCTGGGAGACAGAGCATGTACTCGAACTATAGCACAAACTTATATTAAATAAGTGAGTGGCTCGAGCGAATGGTCTCAACGGCGTCTTATCTATAAATGGATGTTTTTCCACGACTGGAAGACACTTACTCGAACTACAGAAAAAATTTGTATCTAATAAGTTAGTAGCTAGTGCGACTGATCTCAACGGCGTCTTACTTATCTCTAAATGGGTATTTTTCACGACTGAGAGACAGAGCATATACTCGAACTACAGCACAAATTTTTACCAGATAATTGGGTGGTTCGAGCGACTGGTCTCCACGGCGTCTTACGTATCTCTAACTCGGTTTTTTTTCCACGACTGGGAGACAAAGCATATACACGAACTACAGCACAAATTAATATCAAATAAGTGATTGGCTCGAGCGACTGGTCTCAACGGAGTCTTACTTATCTCTAACTAGGTATTTTTCCACGACTGGGAGACAGAGTATATACTCGAACTACAGCACAAATTTATATCAAATAAGTGAGGGGCTCGAGCGACTGGTCTAAACGGAGTCTTACATATCTCTAACTGTGTATTTTTCCACTGCTGGGAGACAGAGCATGTACTCGAACTATAGCACAAACATATATTAAATAAGTGAGTGGCTCGAGCGAATGGTCTCAACGGCGTCTTATCTCTAAATGGATATTTTTCCACGACTGGAAGACACTTACTCGAACTACAGCAAAAATTTATATCAAATAAGTTAGTAGCTAGTGCGACTGATCTCAACGGCGTCTTACTTATCTCTAAATGGGTATTTTTCTCGACTTAGAGACAGAGCATATACTCGAACTACAGCACAAATTTTTACCAGATAATTGGGTGGTTCGAGCGACTGGTCTCCACGGCGTCTTACGTATCTCTAACTCGGTTTTTTTTCCACGACTGGGAGACAGAGTATATACTCGAAGTACAGCACAAATTTATATCAAATAAGTGAGGGGCTAGAGCGACTGGTCTAAACGGAGTCTTACTTATCTCTAACTTTGTATTTTTCCACTGCTGGGAGACAGAGCATGTACTCGAACTATAGCACAAACTTATATTAAATAAGTGAGTGGCTCGAGCGAATGGTCTCAACGGCGTCTTATCTCTAAATGGATATTTTTCCACGACTGGAAGACACTTACTCGAACTACAGCAAAAATTTATATCAAATAAGTTAGTAGCTAGTGCGACAGATCTCAACGGCGTCTTACTTATCTCTAAATGGGTATTTTTCACGACTGAGAGACAGAGCATATACTCGAACTACAGCACAAATTTTTACCAGATAATTGGGTGGTTCGAGCGACTGGTCTCCACGGCGTCTTACGTATCTCTAACTCGGTTTTTCTTCCACGAATGGGAGACAGAGTATATACTCGAACTACAGCACAAATTTATATCAAATAAGTGAGGGTCTCCAGCGTCTGGTCTAAACGGAGTCTTACTTATCTCTAACTGTGTATTTTTCCACGGCTGGGAGACAGAGCATGTACTCGAACTATAGCACAAACTTATATTAAATAAGTGAGTGGCTCGAGCGAATGGTCTCAACGGCGTCTTATCTATAAATGGATGTTTTTCCACGACTGGAAGACACTTACTCGAACTACAGAAAAAATTTGTATCTAATAAGTTAGTAGCTAGTGCGACTGATCTCAACGGCGTCTTACTTATCTCTAAATGGGTATTTTTCACGACTGAGAGACAGAGCATATACTCGAACTACAGCACAAATTTTTACCAGATAATTGGGTGGTTCGAGCGACTGGTCTCCACGGCGTCTTACGTATCTCTAACTCGGTTTTTTTTCCACGACTGGGAGACAAAGCATATACACGAACTACAGCACAAATTAATATCAAATAAGTGATTGGCTCGAGCGACTGGTCTCAACGGAGTCTTACTTATCTCTAACTAGGTATTTTTCCACGACTGGGAGACAGAGTATATACTCGAACTACAGCACAAATTTATATCAAATAAGTGAGGGGCTCGAGCGACTGGTCTAAACGGAGTCTTACATATCTCTAACTGTGTATTTTTCCACTGCTGGGAGACAGAGCATGTACTCGAACTATAGCACAAACATATATTAAATAAGTGAGTGGCTCGAGCGAATGGTCTCAACGGCGTCTTATCTCTAAATGGATATTTTTCCACGACTGGAAGACACTTACTCGAACTACAGCAAAAATTTATATCAAATAAGTTAGTAGCTAGTGCGACTGATCTCAACGGCGTCTTACTTATCTCTAAATGGGTATTTTTCACGACTTAGAGACAGAGCATATACTCGAACTACAGCACAAATTTTTACCAGATAATTGGGTGGTTCGAGCGACTGGTCTCCACGGCGTCTTACGTATCTCTAACTCGGTTTTTTTTCCACGACTGGGAGACAGAGTATATACTCGAAGTACAGCACAAATTTATATCAAATAAGTGAGGGGCTCGAGCGACTGGTCTAAACGGAGTCTTACTTATCTCTAACTGTGTATTTTTCCACTGCTGGGAGACAGAGCATGTACTCGAACTATAGCACAAACTTATATTAAATAAGTGAGTGGCTCGAGCGAATGGTCTCAACGGCGTCTTATCTCTAAATGGATATTTTTACACGACTGGAAGACACTTACTCGAACTACAGCAAAAATTTATATCAAATAAGTTAGTAGCTAGTGCGACTGATCTCAACGGCGTCTTACTTATCTCTAAATGGGTATTTTTCACGACTGAGAGACAGAGCATATACTCGAACTACAGCACAAATTTTTACCAGATAATTGGGTGGTTCGAGCGACTGGTCTCCACGGCGTCTTACGTATCTCTAACTCGGTTTTTTTTCCACGACTGGGAGACAGAGTATATACTCGAACTACAGCACAAATTTATATCAAATAAGTGAGGGACTCGAGCGTCTGGTCTAAACGGAGTCTTACTTATCTCTAACTGTGTATTTTTCCACAGCTGGGAGACAGAGCATGTACTCGAACTATAGCACAAACTTATATTAAATAAGTGAGTGGCTCGAGCAAATGGTCTCTACGGCGTCTTATCTCTAAATGGATATTTTTCTACGACTGGAAGACACTTACTCGAACTACAGCAAAAATTTATATCAAATAAGTTAGTAGCTAGTGCGACTGATCTCAACGGCGTCTTACTTATCTCTAAATGGGTATTTTTCACGACTGAGAGACAGAGCATATACTCGAACTACAGCAGGAATTTTTACCAGATAATTGGGTGGTTCGAGCGACTGGTCTCCACGGCGTGTTACGTATCTCTAACTCGGTTATTTTTCCACGACTGGGAGACAGAGTATATACTCGAACTACAGCACAAATTTATATCAAATAAGTGAGGGGCTCGAGCGTCTGGTCTAAACGGAGTCTTACTTATCTCTAACTGTGTATTTTTCCACGGCTGGGAGACAGAGCATGTACTCGAACTATAGCACAAACTTATACTAAATAAGTGAGTGGCTCGAGCGAATGGTCTCAACGGCGTCTTATCTATAAATGGATATTTTTCCACGACTGGAAGACAATTACTCGAACTACAGAAAAAATTTGTATCAAATAAGTTAGTAGCTAGTGCGACTGATCTCAACGGCGTCTTACTTATCTCTAAATGGGTATTTTTCACGACTGAGAGACAGAGCATATACTCGAACTACAGCACAAATTTTTACCAGATAATTGGGTGGTTCGAGCGACTGGTCTCCACGGCGTCTTACGTATCTCTAACTCGGTTTTTTTTCCACGACTGGGAGACAAAGCATATACACGAACTACAGCACAAATTAATATCAAATAAGTGATTGGCTCGAGCGACTGGTCTCAACGGAGTCTTACTTATCTCTAACTAGGTATTTTTCCACGACTGGGAGACAGAGTATATACTCGAACTACAGCACAAATTTATATCAAATAAGTGAGGGGCTCGAGCGACTGGTCTAAACGGAGTCTTACTTATCTCTAACTGTGTATTTTTCCACTGCTGGGAGACAGAGCATGTACTCGAACTATAGCACAAACATATATTAAATAAGTGAGTGGCTCGAGCGAATGGTCTCAACGGCGTCTTATCTCTAAATGGATATTTTTCCACGACTGGAAGACACTTACTCGAACTACAGCAAAAATTTATATCAAATAAGTTAGTAGCTAGTGCGACTGATCTCAACGGCGTCTTACTTATCTCTAAATGGGTATTTTTCACGACTGAGAGACAGAGCATATACTCGAACTACAGCACAAATTTTTACCAGATAATTGGGTGGTTCGAGCGACTGGTCTCCACGGCGTCTTACGTATCTCTAACTCGGTTTTTCTTCCACGACTGGGAGACAGAGTATATACTCGAACTACAGCACAAATTTATATCAAATAAGTGAGGGTCTCGAGCGTCTGGTCTAAACGGAGTCTTACTTATCTCTAACTGTGTATTTTTCCACGGCTGGGAGACAGAGCATGTACTCGAACTATAGCACAAACTTATATTAAATAAGTGAGTGGCTCGAGCG
The DNA here is from genome assembly GCA_948150685.1 of Rhaphigaster nebulosa. Lineage (NCBI taxonomy): Eukaryota > Metazoa > Arthropoda > Insecta > Hemiptera > Pentatomidae > Rhaphigaster > Rhaphigaster nebulosa. The sequence continues at coordinate 187,414,257 of OX411307.1, read as the reverse complement.
AATGGTCTCAACGGCGTCTTATCTGTAAATGGATATTTTTCCACGACTGGAAGACACTTACTCGAACTACAGCAAAAATTTATATCAAATAAGTTAGTAGCTAGTGCGACTGATCTCAACGGCGTCTTACTTATCTCTAAATGGGTATTTTTCACGACTGAGAGACAGAGCATATACTCGGACTACAGCACAAATTTTTACCAGATAATTGGGTGGTTCGAGCGACTGGTCTCCACGGCGTCTTACGTATCTCTAACTCGGTTTTTTTTCCACGACTGGGAGACAGAGTATATACTCGAACTACAGCACAAATTTATATCAAATAAGTGAGGGGCTCGAGCGACTGGTCTAAACGGAGTCTTACTTATCTCTAACTGTGTATTTTTCCACTGCTGGGAGACAGAGCATGTACTCGAACTATAGCACAAACTTATATTAAATAAGTGAGTGGCTCGAGCGAATGGTCTCAACGGCGTCTTATCTCTAAATGGATATTTTTCCACGACTGGAAGACACTTACTCGAACTACAGCAAAAATTTATATCAAATAAGTTAGTAGCTAGTGCGACTGATCTCAACGGCGTCTTACTTATCTCTAAATGGGTATTTTTCACGACTGAGAGACAGAGCATATACTCGGACTACAGCACAAATTTTTACCAGATAATTGGGTGGTTCGAGCGACTGGTCTCCACGGCGTCTTACGTATCTCTAACTCGGTTTTTTTTCCACGACTGGGAGACAGAGTATATACTCGAACTACAGCACAAATTTATATCAAATAAGTGAGGGCCTCGAGCGTCTGGTCTAAGCGGAGTCTTACTTATCTCTAACTGTGTATTTTTCCACAGCTGGGAGACAGAGCATGTACTCGAACTATAGCACAAACTTATATTAAATAAGTGAGTGGCTCGAGCGAATGGTCTCAACGGCGTCTTATCTATAAATGGATATTTTTCCACGACTGGAAGACAATTACTCGAACTACAGAAAAAATTTGTATCAAATAAGTTAGTAGCTAGTGCGACTGATCTCAACGGCGTCTTACTTATCTCTAAATGGGTATTTTTCACGACTGAGAGACAGAGCATATACTCGAACTACAGCACAAATTTTTACCAGATAATTGGGTGGTTCGAGCGACTGGTCTCCACGGCGTCTTACGTATCTCTAACTCGGTTTTTTTTCCACGACTGGGAGACAAAGCATAACACGAACTACAGCACAAATTAATATCAAATAAGTGATTGGCTCGAGCGACTGGTCTCAACGGAGTCTTACTTATCTCTAACTAGGTATTTTTCCACGACTGGGAGACAGAGTATATACTCGAACTACAGCACAAATTTATATCAAATAAGTGAGGGGCTCGAGCGACTGGTCTAAACGGAGTCTTACTTATCTCTAACTGTGTATTTTTCCACTGCTAGGAGACAGAGCATGTACTCGAACTATAGCACAAACATATATTAAATAAGTGAGTGGCTCGAGCGAATGGTCTCAACGGCGTCTTATCTCTAAATGGATATTTTTCCACGACTGGAAGACACTTACTCGAACTACAGCAAAAATTTATATCAAATAAGTTAGTAGCTAGTGCGACTGATCTCAACGGCGTCTTACTTATCTCTAAATGGGTATTTTTCACGACTGAGAGACAGAGCATATACTCGAACTACAGCACAAATTTTTACCAGATAATTGGGTGGTTCGAGCGACTGGTCTCCACGGCGTCTTACGTATCTCTAACTCGGTTTTTCTTCCACGACTGGGAGACAGAGTATATACTCGAACTACAGCACAAATTTATATTAAATAAGTGAGGGTCTCGAGCGTCTGGTCTAAACGGAGTCTTACTTATCTCTAACTGTGTATTTTTCCACGGCTGGGAGACAGAGCATGTACTCGAACTATAGCACAAACTTATATTAAATAAGTGAGTGGCTCGAGCGAATGGTCTCAACGGCGTCTTATCTCTAAATGGATATTTTTCCACGACTGGGAGACAGAGCATGTACTCGAACTATAGCACAAACATATATTAAATAAGTGAGTGGCTCGAGCGAATGGTCTCAACGGCGTCTTATCTCTAAATGGATATTTTTCCACGACTGGAAGACACTTACTCGAACTACAGCAAAAATTTATATCAAATAAGTTAGTAGCTAGTGCGACTGATCTCAACGGCGTCTTACTTATCTCTAAATGGGTATTTTTCACGACTGAGAGACAGAGCATATACTCGAACTACAGCACAAATTTTTACCAGATAATTGGGTGGTTCGAGCGACTGGTCTCCACGGCGTCTTACGTATCTCTAACTCGGTTTTTCTTCCACGACTGGGAGACAGAGTATATACTCGAACTACAGCACAAATTTATATCAAATAAGTGAGGGTCTCGAGCGTCTGGTCTAAACGGAGTCTTACTTATCTCTAACTGTGTATTTTTCCACGGCTGGGAGACAGAGCATGTACTCGAACTATAGCACAAACTTATATTAAATAAGTGAGTGGCTCGAGCGAATGGTCTCAACGGCGTCTTATCTGTAAATGGATATTTTTCCACGACTGGAAGACACTTACTCGAACTACAGCAAAAATTTATATCAAATAAGTTAGTAGCTAGTGCGACTGATCTCAACGGCGTCTTACTTATCTCTAAATGGGTATTTTTCACGACTGAGAGACAGAGCATATACTCGGACTACAGCACAAATTTTTACCAGATAATTGGGTGGTTCGAGCGACTGGTCTCCACGGCGTCTTACGTATCTCTAACTCGGTTTTTTTTCCACGACTGGGAGACAGAGTATATACTCGAACTACAGCACAAATTTATATCAAATAAGTGAGGGGCTCGAGCGACTGGTCTAAACGGAGTCTTACTTATCTCTAACTGTGTATTTTTCCACTGCTGGGAGACAGAGCATGTACTCGAACTATAGCACAAACTTATATTAAATAAGTGAGTGGCTCGAGCGAATGGTCTCAACGGCGTCTTATCTCTAAATGGATATTTTTCCACGACTGGAAGACACTTACTCGAACTACAGCAAAAATTTATATCAAATAAGTTAGTAGCTAGTGCGACTGATCTCAACGGCGTCTTACTTATCTCTAAATGGGTATTTTTCACGACTGAGAGACAGAGCATATACTCGAACTACAGCACAAATTTTTACCAGATAATTGGGTGGTTCGAGCGACTGGTCTCCACGGCGTCTTACGTATCTCTAACTCGGTTTTTTTTCCACGACTGGGAGACAGAGTATATACTCGAACTACAGCACAAATTTATATCAAATAAGTGAGGGACTCGAGCGTCTGGTCTAAGCGGAGTCTTACTTATCTCTAACTGTGTATTTTTCCACAGCTGGGAGACAGAGCATGTACTCGAACTATAGCACAAACTTATATTAAATAAGTGAGTGGCTCGAGCGAATGGTCTCAACGGCGTCTTATCTATAAATGGATATTTTTCCACGACTGGAAGACAATTACTCGAACTACAGAAAAAATTTGTATCAAATAAGTTAGTAGCTAGTGCGACTGATCTCAACGGCGTCTTACTTATCTCTAAATGGGTATTTTTCACGACTGAGAGACAGAGCATATACTCGAACTACAGCACAAATTTTTACCAGATAATTGGGTGGTTCGAGCGACTGGTCTCCACGGCGTCTTACGTATCTCTAACTCGGTTTTTTTTCCACGACTGGGAGACAAAGCATAACACGAACTACAGCACAAATTAATATCAAATAAGTGATTGGCTCGAGCGACTGGTCTCAACGGAGTCTTACTTATCTCTAACTAGGTATTTTTCCACGACTGGGAGACAGAGTATATACTCGAACTACAGCACAAATTTATATCAAATAAGTGAGGGGCTCGAGCGACTGGTCTAAACGGAGTCTTACTTATCTCTAACTGTGTATTTTTCCACTGCTAGGAGACAGAGCATGTACTCGAACTATAGCACAAACATATATTAAATAAGTGAGTGGCTCGAGCGAATGGTCTCAACGGCGTCTTATCTCTAAATGGATATTTTTCCACGACTGGAAGACACTTACTCGAACTACAGCAAAAATTTATATCAAATAAGTTAGTAGCTAGTGCGACTGATCTCAACGGCGTCTTACTTATCTCTAAATGGGTATTTTTCACGACTGAGAGACAGAGCATATACTCGAACTACAGCACAAATTTTTACCAGATAATTGGGTGGTTCGAGCGACTGGTCTCCACGGCGTCTTACGTATCTCTAACTCGGTTTTTCTTCCACGACTGGGAGACAGAGTATATACTCGAACTACAGCACAAATTTATATCAAATAAGTGAGGGTCTCGAGCGTCTGGTCTAAACGGAGTCTTACTTATCTCTAACTGTGTATTTTTCCACGGCTGGGAGACAGAGCATGTACTCGAACTATAGCACAAACTTATATTAAATAAGTGAGTGGCTCGAGCGAATGGTCTCAACGGCGTCTTATCTCTAAATGGATATTTTTCCACGACTGGAAGACACTTACTCGAACTACAGCAAAAATTTATATCAAATAAGTTAGTAGCTAGTGCGACTGATCTCAACGGCGTCTTACTTATCTCTAAATGGGTATTTTTCACGACTGAGAGACAGAGCATATACTCGGACTACAGCACAAATTTTTACCAGATAATTGGGTGGTTCGAGCGACTGGTCTCCACGGCGTCTTACGTATCTCTAACTCGGTTTTTTTTCCACGACTGGGAGACAGAGTATATACTCGAACTACAGCACAAATTTATATCAAATAAGTGAGGGGCTCGAGCGACTGGTCTAAACGGAGTCTTACTTATCTCTAACTGTGTATTTTTCCACTGCTGGGAGACAGAGCATGTACTCGAACTATAGCACAAACTTATATTAAATAAGTGAGTGGCTCGAGCGAATGGTCTCAACGGCGTCTTATCTCTAAATGGATATTTTTCCACGACTGGAAGACACTTACTCGAACTACAGCAAAAATTTATATCAAATAAGTTAGTAGCTAGTGCGACTGATCTCAACGGCGTCTTACTTATCTCTAAATGGGTATTTTTCACGACTGAGAGACAGAGCATATACTCGGACTACAGCACAAATTTTTACCAGATAATTGGGTGGTTCGAGCGACTGGTCTCCACGGCGTCTTACGTATCTCTAACTCGGTTTTTTTTCCACGACTGGGAGACAGAGTATATACTCGAACTACAGCACAAATTTATATCAAATAAGTGAGGGGCTCGAGCGACTGGTCTAAACGGAGTCTTACTTATCTCTAACTGTGTATTTTTCCACTGCTGGGAGACAGAGCATGTACTCGAACTATAGCACAAACTTATATTAAATAAGTGAGTGGCTCGAGCGAATGGTCTCAACGGCGTCTTATCTCTAAATGGATATTTTTCCACGACTGGAACACACTTACTCGAACTACAGCAAAAATTTATATCAAATAAGTTAGTAGCTAGTGCGACTGATCTCAACGGCGTCTTACTTATCTCTAAATGGGTATTTTTCACGACTGAGAGACAGAGCATATACTCGAACTACAGCACAAATTTTTACCAGATAATTGGGTGGTTCGAGCGACTGGTCTCCACGGCGTCTTACGTATCTCTAACTCGGTTTTTTTTCCACGACTGGGAGACAGAGTATATACTCGAACTACAGCACAAATTTATATCAAATAAGTGAGGGACTCGAGCGTCTGGTCTAAGCGGAGTCTTACTTATCTCTAACTGTGTATTTTTCCACAGCTGGGAGACAGAGCATGTACTCGAACTATAGCACAAACTTATATTAAATAAGTGAGTGGCTCGAGCGAATGGTCTCTACGGCGTCTTATCTCTAAATGGATATTTTTCCACGACTGGAAGACACTTACTCGAACTACAGCAAAAATTTATATCAAATAAGTTAGTAGCTAGTGCGACTGATCTCAACGGCGTCTTACTTATCTCTAAATGGGTATTTTTCACGACTGAGAGACAGAGCATATACTCGGACTACAGCACAAATTTTTACCAGATAATTGGGTGGTTCGAGCGACTGGTCTCCACGGCGTCTTACGTATCTCTAACTCGGTTTTTTTTCCACGACTGGGAGACAGAGTATATACTCGAACTACAGCACAAATTTATATCAAATAAGTGAGGGGCTCGAGCGACTGGTCTAAACGGAGTCTTACTTATCTCTAACTGTGTATTTTTCCACGGCTGGGAGACAGAGCATGTACTCGAACTATAGCACAAACTTATATTAAATAAGTGAGTGGCTCGAGCGAATGGTCTCAACGGCGTCTTATCTATAAATGGATATTTTTCCACGACTGGAAGACACTTACTCGAACTACAGCAAAAATATATATCAAATAAGTTAGTAGCTAGTGCGACTGATCTCAACGGCGTCTTACTTATCTCTAAATGGGTATTTTTCACGACTGAGAGACAGAGCATATACTCGAACTACAGCACAAATTTTTACCAGATAATTGGGTGGTTCGAGCGACTGGTCTCCACGGCGTCTTACGTATCTCTAACTCGGTTTTTTTTTCCACTACTGGGAGACAGAGTATATACTTTTTTTTTTTTTTTTTTTTTTTTTTTTTTTTTTTTTTTTTTCTCTAACCCCTGGATGCTTATATTTGGAGATATATACATTTAATTTGATGTTTGTCCTTTTGCTGAAGCTGGGCTTCATTTTAAGGAATTTTCGTGTTATTGGTTTTACATTGTTATTTCTTATTTAATTCTTATTATAACAAAAGCGTTGGGGCACAGTTTATTTTTCTGTTTGTTTTTCTTTTATACAACTAGTTTAATCCTAATCTAATCAACTTAACTAATACCTTAAACTAATTTAGTGTCCATTTCACATTCTGTTTCCTTCCACTACTTTCTGCCATCTAAGTGGGGATGGTGCTGGTGTCAGTGTCCTATATAGTGGGTTTGCTAGATTTCCCAGCGAATCCAAGAATTTGATATGCCTCCTCCTGATAAATTCCGGGACCGTTGGTAAATCTAGCAGGGTGTGGAGTTCATGAGGCTTTTTCCTCTTCCACGCCGTTGTCCTTACCATCTTCCGGAGCATCGAGTCTTGAAACCTCTGGAGGAGCCGCTGCGTGCCACCGGTGAGATGTGTGAACAATGGAGCCCCGTATAGCAGTGCCGGCCTGAGTATGCTCTTGTACACTTGCAATTTGAGGCTGAGTGAAAGCGCTGGCGAAGTCAGTAGGTGGTGAAGACGGTAAGATCTTCTTCTGACCGTCCTGGTCTTTTGATATAGATGGGTACTAAGCTTGAGATGCCGATCAAGCTTCATACCCAAGTATACTATGGAGTTAGAAGGCGAGATGACGGTGTCTGCCACCTGGAGAGTCCTCGGCAGTGTTGATTCGCCCTGTTGGTGCGAGAACACTACACAGTCCGTTTTTGCTGGATTGACCTGTATGTTGAGGTTTTTCAGCTGTTGAACTATCTCTTTACAGGTTTCCTCGGCCTGTTTCAGTGCATGTTTGGCGCTCATACTGGTGCTGTAGATGGCTATATCATCTGCATATGCAGCGACCTTCGCTATTCTGTAGTTTTTTCCAACTACCTCAGCAGTATATATTGAAAACAGCACCGGAGAGAGGACTGCTCCTTGCGGCACTCCGCACTTCAGTGAGATGGTCCGGGATTGCTCATCACAAACTCGCACAGAGATGGTCCTGTTGCCGAGAAAGGAGACAATGACATTGTAGAGCTGTTCCGGGCACTCGAGGTCTAAGAGTTTACGGCATAGAATACCGTGAGACACTGAGTCGAATACCTTTGTACAGTCGATGGAGATCATAGCCGTTGCCGTGTTCCGATTGAAGCTGGTGTTCACCTCAGTTTTTAGCTTCATAAGATGATGTTCCGTACTGAGGTGTGCTTGAAAACCTGTCTGTTCGTAAGGAATTACGGAGTTTTCATCACAGAATTCTCTAAGGTAATTCAGGATGATCTTTTCGTATACCTTACCGAGGTGCGGCAACAGGCTGATTGGTCTATAGTGATCTGCCTCGTTCCCTGGCTTATTCGGCTTGAGGAGTGGAAACAGGATGGCATTCTTCCATTTTTCGGGGAAGTATCTCAGCCTCAAGCACGAATTGTACAGGTTTGTGAGATGAGCAATCCCTTTTCTCGGTAGTTGTTTCAGGAGTATCGTCTGTACCCCTCATGGCCAGGGGCCCTGTTTCCGTGGGCTCTTCTGAGGATGGCCTTCAGTTTCTTCGGAAAGACGAACATGTAATTGTTCTCCTTAGCCATCTCCGGTATTTAGAGCTGGGCCCCTGTCCGCGTATCTATATCATGCTGATAGTGCCCAACTAGTAGCTCGGCTTGCTCAGCATGATTTAGAAGGCGGTCTCCATCGTGTAGGCGGACATTAGAGGTCTTCTTGGTTGCCGCTTTTGTGAGTTTCCAGAATTTCCTGTAATCACCATGCGTGGCCCGTAGCCGTTCGTGCCAGGTCGCAGTCTTCCATTGGCGCATGAGATTTTTAATCTGGGTGGTCACTGCGTTCAGGGCTCTTTTGGTGTCTGGATCTCTGGTGCGGGAATGACGGTTCTTCAGTGTCCGCCTACTTTCTATGAGCGCCATGATGTGGGGTGGGGGTTTCTGTAAGTGGGGAGGCTGTGGATAGTAGGTGGGGATGGCCGTCTGCGCAGACTCGACTAATGCTGCCGTGAAGTCCTCGATGTAGTCAGTTACTTCCTCCACGGTTCGCAGGGTCGGAACTTGCTGCAGCCTATGGCATACCTCGGCTTTGAAACGGCTCCAGTCGGCCTCCTGGTATTTAAATTTCTTCACCGTCGGCTCGGGTCTTCTTCCTTGCACTTCATATACTCTTCGGGCGATGGTCCGACGAGATGAAGTCTGTGACAGTGCACTCAGTGATACGGTGTGGCTGTCTTGTTAACAGGAGATCGATTGTCGACGTAGAGCCATCTCGAAAGTGGCGGAAGGTGTGAGTGGCTGGGTGTACAACTGTAAATGCTGTTTTAACCAGCTGCCTTCCCGCCGGGTTTGCCGTCGTGTTATGCCATAGGCTGTGTCTGGCATTCAGGTCTCCTACCAACCAGTGATTGGTTTTTGTCCCGCATGTGTCGATGAGTTGCCGTAGCTCTCTCAGTGACCCCCTTGGACGCCGGTATATGCCTGTGATGTAGGTAGGCTGGTTCATGAGCACCTGACTGGTCCGTGCGTCTCTGGTGTTCATAGGGGGTGGCATCTTCTTCCACGTCGTTCCATGCCGTACCGCTATGAGCACACCTCCATGGGGATCGTGTGAGTCATCTGTAGCTACGGCATATCCTCGAAATCGGGGGGGGGGGGGGGGGGGGGCGCCCTTGTATTCTAGTGTCCGTGATGACGGCCACAGTGGGTTCGGTAAGCGCCAGGAGAGCCTCCACCTCTTCTAGTTTTGTGGCGAGGCCACAACGGTTGAAATTTACAATGCTGTAGCCAATCATTTTTGACACTGGCATCCTTGTTTCAGGTCTGTAATGAGTGTTTTCATGAAAGTCCTCATCTCTGAAAACATATGGGTAATGGTTTGATTTATCACTGTCAACATGAAAGTTTGTGATTGGTCCAGCTGAGGTTGTGGCGCTCCCTCCTCTGCCGGTGGTGGGGATTCCTTGTCTGTTCCAGTCGCTGATGGCGGTTGAGGCTCTGAGGGACGCAATAGAGAAGAGTACGTTGTCGCCGTACTAACAGGTCTGTTTTCTCTAATGTGATTGGTTGTGGCAGTGCTGCTGGTTTGCACTCGTCTGGATGCAGCCTGTTCTTTCCTCTTCTGTTCGGCAATCTTGATAAGTTCTTGCCGGGCTTTGCACTGTCTGTAAGACGCCACATGGTTGCCCTGACAGTTTGTGCATTTAGGCTCACCCTTTCTGGGACAACTGTCGACGCTGTGTCCCCCGCTGCAACGCACACATGCCAAAGCGTACCCGCAATAATTTTTGGTATACCCGAACTTCTGGCATCTGTAACACTGCGGGGGTGCGTTATCTTTCTTCGGTATGTATTTACAGACCGAGAAGATGCACTTATTGACGTGCCTAATCGCCTGCACGCCCTCAATGGTGACCTTGACAGGTACCGTGATTACTATTGGTGACAGATGGGTCATCCTTTTTCCTGTTTCATCAGTCTTCTGCAGCCTCCTCATGTCCACTGCTGCAAGAGGCTTAACAGCCTCTTTTACGTCCTCTATCGGGATGCTGACGTGTAGATTTTTTAGCTCAAATCTACTCTTTGTCAGGCCTCTTCTTTGTGCATACGTGTGAAAACGTATGTCCATTAAGCGAAGTCCCCTAAGGACTTCGTTTCGGTCCTTCACATTATCAAGCAGGATGTGTACTCCAGCACGCGATTGCCTTAACAAGTAGTCTGAGATTTTTAACTTCGTTAAGAATTTTTTGGCCTCCGGAATGGTGTGTTCTGGAGCCAACATGACAGGTGGTATTTGGAGCGGCTTCTGGGAGTCCTGGGTCACAGTCTCGGTATCTGTGTTGGCGAGTACCGCATACCTATTAGAGGTCTCAATCCCGCTGGCCTGTATAGTTTTGGGTTTTCTCTTCTTCCTCTGACGTATGGCGCGTGTTTCACGTCCCAGTGGGCTCGAAGAACTAGCTGCTTCTACATCTGCTTCGTCCTCAGACCTGGGAAGAGGGGCACTCTATGCTGTGTCCATCTCGCGCACTTTATTGTCCTATCTCGCGCACTAGTCGGACGAGAGCACCTACGGACGGACCGTAACGAGAGCACCTACGGGCGGTCCGTGTCGGGAGCACTAATGAACGGGCAGTAACCAACGCACATACAATGTCACTCTGGGGAATCTTGCCAGTGCTACGCTGTCCTTACCCAATAGGGTGGCTGCCGAGGTTAGATCCAAGTGATATGCATGGACCTCAGAAGCTCTAGGACGCTAACAAAGCAAGATGGGAAAAGGTACAAACTGGTTCACTTCACACGAGGTGGCACTCCTAGAGGTGTTTTCACTGCGGCTGCTGACTGCTGACTGCTTGAGAGTATATACTCGAACTACAGCACATATTAATATCAAATAAGTGGGTGGTTCGAGCGACTGGTCTCCACGGCGTCTTACTTATCTCTAACTTTGTATTTTTGCACGGCTGGGAGACAGAGCATATACTCGAACTACAGCACATATTAATATCAAATAAGTGGGTGGCTCGAGCGACTGCTCTCCACAACGTCTTACTTATCTCTAACTGTGTATTTTTCCTCGGCTGGGAGACAGAGCATATACTCGAACTACAGCACAAAATTATATCAAATAACTGGGTGGTTCGAGCGACTGGTCTCCACGGCGTCTTACATATCTCTAACTGTGTATTTTTCGACGGCTGGGAAACAGAGCAAATACGCACTACAGCACAAATTTATATCAAATTAGTAGGCATCTCGAGCGACTGGTTATACTCAAACTACAGCAAAAATTCATATAAATTAATTGGGCGGCTGGAGCGACTGGTCTCCAAGGCGTCTTACTTATCTTCAACTGGGCATTTTTCCACGACTGGGAGACAGAGCATATGCTCGAACTACAGCTAAAATTTATATCAAATAAGTGAGTGGTTCCAGCGACTGGACTCCACGGCGTCTTACTTATCTCTAACAGGGTATTTTTCCACAACTGGGAGGCAGAGCATATACTCGAACTACAGCACAGATTTATATCCAATAAGTAGGTGGCTCGATCGACTAGACTCCAAGTTGTCATGCTTATCTCTAACTGGGTATTTTTCCACGACTGGGAGACAGAGCATATACTCGAACTTCGGAAAAAATTTATATCAAATAAGTGAGTGGCTCGAGCGACTGGTCTCAACAGAGTCTTACTATCTCTAAATGTGTATTTTTCCACGGTTGGGAGACAGAGCATATACTCGAACTACAGCTCAAATTTTAATCAATAATTTTGTGGCTTGAGCGATTGCTCTCCACGGCGCCTACTTATCTCTTACTGGGGATTTTTTCACGACTGAGAGACAGAGCATATACTCGAACTACAGCACAAAATTATACCAGATGATTGGGTGGTTCGAACGACTGGTCTTCGAGGCGTCTTACGTATCTCTAACTCGGTTTTTTTTCCACGACTGGGAGACAGAGTATATACTCGAACTACAGCACAAATTTATATCCAATAAGTGGGTGGCTCGAGCGACTGGACTCCACGGCGTCTAACTTATCTCTGCCTGTGTATTTTTCCACGGCTGGGAGACAGAGAATATACTCGAACTACAGAACAAAATTATATCAAATAAGTGAGTGGCTCGAGCGACTGGTCTCCACGGCGTCTTACTTATCTCTAACTTTGTATTTTTGCACGGCTGGGAGACAGAGCATATACTCGAACTACAGCACATATTAATATCAAATAAGTGGGTGGCTCGAGCGACTGCTCTCCACGGCGTCTTACTTATCTCTAACTGTGTATTTTTCCGCGGCTGGGAGACAGAGCATATACTCGAACTACAGCACAAAATTATATCAAATAACTGGGTGGTTCGAGCGATTGGTCTCCACGGCGTCTTACATATCTCTAACTGTGTATTTTTCGACGGCTGGGAAACAGAGCAAATACGCACTACAGCACAAATTTATATCAAATTAGTAGGCATCTCGAGCGACTGGTTATACTCAAACTACAGCAAAAATTTATATAAATTAATTGGGCGGCTGGAGCGACTGGTCTCCAAGGCGTCTTACTTATCTTCAACTGGGCATTTTTCCACGACTGGGAGACAGATTATATGCTCGAACTACAGCACAAATTTATATAAAAAAAGTGGGTGGCTCGAGCAACTGGTCTCCACGGCGTCTTTCTTATCTCTAACTGTGTATTTTTCCACGACTGGGAGACAGAGCGTATACTTGAACAGCAGCACAAATTTATACCAAATAATTGGGTGATTCGAGCGACAGGTCTCCACGGCGTCTTACTCATCTCAAACAGTTTATATTTCAATAACTGGGAGGCAGACCATATACTCGAACTACAGCTCAAATTTTAATCAATAATTGGGTGGCTTGAGCGACTGCTCTCCACGGCGTCTTACTTATCTCTAACTGGGGATTTTTTCACGACTAAGAGACAGAGCATATACTCGAACTCCAGCACAAAATTATACCAGATGATTGGGTGGTTACAACGACTGGTCTCCGAGGCGTCTTACGTATCTCTAACTCGGTTTTTTTTCCACGACTGGGAGACAGAGTATATACTCGAACTACAGCACAAATTTATATCAAATAAGTGAGTGGCTCGAGCGACTGGTCTCAACGGAGTCTTACTTATCTCCTTCTTTGTATTTTTCCACGGCTGGGAGACAGAGCCTATACTCGAACTACAACACATATTAATATCAAATAACTGGGTGGTTCGAGCGACTAGTCTCCACGGCGACTTACATATCTCTAACTGTGTGTTTTTCGACGGCTGGGAAACAGAGTATATACACGAACTACAGCACAAATTTATATCAAATTAGTAGGCGGCTCGAGCGACTGGTTATACTCAAACTACAGCAAAAATTTATACAAATTAATTGGGCGGCTGGAGCGACTAGTCTCCAAGGCGTCTTACTTATCTCTAACTGGGTATTTTTCTATAGCTGGGAGACAGAGCATATGCTCGAACTACAGCTAAAATTTATATCAAATAAGTGAGTGGTTCCAGCGACTGGACTCCACGGCGTCTTACTTATCTCTAACAGGGTATTTTTCCACAACTGGGAGGCAGAGCATATACTCGAACTACAGCACAGATTTATATCCAATAAGTAGGTGGCTCGATCGACTAGACTCCAAGTTGTCATGCTTATCTCTAACTGGGTATTTTTCCACGACTGGGAGACAGAGCATATACTCGAACTTCGGAAAAAATTTATATCAAATAAGTGAATGGCTCGAGCGACTGGTCTCAACAGAGTCTTACTATCTCTAAATGTGTATTTTTCCACGGTTGGGAGACAGAGCATATACACGAACTACAGCTCAAATTTTAATCAATAATTTTGTGGCTTGAGCGACTGCTCTCCACGGCGCCTTACTAATCTCTTACTGGGGATTTTTTCACGACTGGGAGACACAGCATATACATGAACAGCAGCACAAATTTATGCCAAATAAGTGGGTGGTTCGAGCGACTGGTCACCACGGCGTCTTACTTATCTCTAACTGGGTATTTTTCCACAACTGGGAGGCAGAGGATATACTCGAACTACAGCACAAATTTATATCCAATAAGTGGGTGGCTTGAGCGACTAGTCTCCAAGCTGTCTTGCTTATCTCTAACTCGTTTTTCTTTCCACGACTGGGAGACACAGTATATACTCGAACTACAGCACAAATTTATATCAAATAAGTGAGTGGCTCGAGCGACTGGTCTCAACGGAGTCTTACTTATCTCCAAATGTGTATTTTTCCACGGTTGGGAGATAGAGCATATACTCGAACTACAGCTCAAATTTTAATCAATAATTGGGTGGCTTGAGCTACTGCTCTCCACGGCGTCTTACTTATCTCTAACTGGGGATTTTTTTACGACTGTGAGACAGAGCATATACTCGAACTACAGCACAAATTTATACCAGATGATTGGGTGGTTCGAGCGACTGGTCTCCACGGCGTCTTACGTATCTCTAACTCGGTTTTTTTTCCACGACTGGGAGGCAGAGCATATACTCAAACTGCAGCACAAATTTATATAAATTAATTGGGCGGCTGGAGCGACTGGCCACAACAGCGTCTTACTTATCTCTAACTGGGTATTTTTCTATGGCTGGGAGACAGAGCATATGCTCGAACTACAGCAAAAATTTATATCAAATAAGTGAGTGGCTCGAGCGAATGGTCTCAACGGCGTCTTACTTATCTCTAACTGAGTTTTTTTCCACGACTGGGAGACAGAGTATATACTCGAACTACAGCACAAATTTATATCAAATAAGTGAGTGGCTCGAGCGACTGGTCTCAACGGAGTCTTACTTATCTCCAAATGTGTATTTTTCCACGGTTGGGAGACAGAGCATATACTCGAACTACAGCTCAAATTTTAATCAATAATTGGGTGGCTTGAGCTACTGCTCTCCACGGCGTCTTACTTATCTCTAACTGGGGATTTTTTTACGACTGTGAGACAGAGCATATACTCGAACTACAGCACAAATTTATACCAGATGATTGGGTGGTTCGAGCGACTGGTCTCCACGGCGTCTTACGTACCTCTAACTCGGTTTTTTTTCCACGACTGGGAGGCAGAGCATATACTCAAACTGCAGCACAAATTTATATAAATTAATTGGGCGGCTGGAGCGACTGGCCACAACAGCGTCTTACTTATCTCTAACTGGGTATTTTTCTATGGCTGGGAGACAGAGCATATGCTCGAACTACAGCAAAAATTTATATCAAATAAGTGAATGGCTCGAGCGAATGGTCTCAACGGCGTCTTACTTATCTCTAACTGAGTTTTTTTCCACGACTGGGAGACAGTGCATATACATGAACTGCAGCACAAATTTATATCAAATTAGTAGGCGGCTCGAGCGACTGGTTTTACTCAAAGTACAGCACAAACTTATATAAATAAATTGGGCGGCTGGAGCGACTGGTCTCCAAGGCGTCTTACTTATCTTCAACTGGGCATTTTTCAACGACTGATAGACAGAGCATATACACGAACTACAGCACAGATTAATATCAAATACGTGATTGGCTCGAGCGACTGGTCTCAACGGCGTCTTACTTATCTCTAACTAGGTATTTTTCCACGACTGGGAAAAACAGCATATAAACAAACTACACCACAAATTTATAGCAAATAAGTTTGTGGCTCGAGCGACTGGTCTCCACAGCGTCTGAGTTCTCGCTAACTGGGTATTTTTCCACGACTGGGAGGCGGAGCATATACTCGAACTACAGCACAAATTTATATCAAATAAGTGGGAGGCTCGAGCGACTGGTCTCTACGGCGTCTGAGTTCTCGCTAACTGTGTATTTTTCCACGATTGGGAGACAGAGCATATACTCGAACTACAGCACAAATTTATAACAAATAAGTGGGTGGCTCGAGCGACAGGTCTCCACCGCGTCTGAGTTCTCGCTAACTGTGTATTTTTCCACGACTGGGAGACAGAGCATATGCTCGAACTACAGCTAAAATTTATATCAAATAAGTGAGTGGTTCCAGCGACTGGACTCCACGGCGTCTTACTTATCTCTAACAGGGTATTTTTCCACAACTGGGAGGCAGAGCATATACTCGAACTACAGCACAGATTTATATCCAATAAGTAGGTGGCTCGATCGACTAGACTCCAAGTTGTCATGCTTATCTCTAACTGGGTATTTTTCCACGACTGGGAGACAGAGCATATACTCGAACTTCGGAAAAAATTTATATCAAATAAGTGAGTGGCTCGAGCGACTGGTCTCAACAGAGTCTTACTATCTCTAAATGTGTATTTTTCCACGGTTGGGAGACAGAGCATATACTCGAACTACAGCACAAATTTATATCCAATAAGTGGGTGGCTCGAGCGACTGGACTCCACGGCGTCTAACTTATCTCTGCCTGTGTATTTTTCCACGGCTGGGAGACAGAGAATATACTCGAACTACAGAACAAAATTATATCAAATAAGTGAGTGGCTCGAGCGACTGGTCTCCACGGCGTCTTACTTATCTCTAACTTTGTATTTTTGCACGGCTGGGAGACAGAGCATATACTCGAACTACAGCACATATTAATATCAAATAAGTGGGTGGCTCGAGCGACTGCTCTCCACGGCGTCTTACTTATCTCTAACTGTGTATTTTTCCGCGGCTGGGAGACAGAGCATATACTCGAACTACAGCACAAAATTATATCAAATAACTGGGTGGTTCGAGCGATTGGTCTCCACGGCGTCTTACATATCTCTAACTGTGTATTTTTCGACGGCTGGGAAACAGAGCAAATACGCACTACAGCACAAATTTATATCAAATTAGTAGGCATCTCGAGCGACTGGTTATACTCAAACTACAGCAAAAATTTATATAAATTAATTGGGCGGCTGGAGCGACTGGTCTCCAAGGCGTCTTACTTATCTTCAACTGGGCATTTTTCCACGACTGGGAGACAGATTATATGCTCGAACTACAGCACAAATTTATATCAAAAAAGTGGGTGGCTCGAGCAACTGGTCTCCACGGCGTCTTTCTTATCTCTAACTGTGTATTTTTCCACGACTGGGAGACAGAGCGTATACTTGAACAGCAGCACAAATTTATACCAAATAATTGGGTGATTCGAGCGACAGGTCTCCACGGCGTCTTACTCATCTCAAACAGTTTATATTTCAATAACTGGGAGGCAGACCATATACTCGAACTACAGCTCAAATTTTAATCAATAATTGGGTGGCTTGAGCGACTGCTCTCCACGGCGTCTTACTTATCTCTAACTGGGGATTTTTTCACGACTAAGAGACAGAGCATATACTCGAACTCCAGCACAAAATTATACCAGATGATTGGGTGGTTACAACGACTGGTCTCCGAGGCGTCTTACGTATCTCTAACTCGGTTTTTTTTCCACGACTGGGAGACAGAGTATATACTCGAACTACAGCACAAATTTATATCAAATAAGTGAGTGGCTCGAGCGACTGGTCTCAACGGAGTCTTACTTATCTCCTTCTTTGTATTTTTCCACGGCTGGGAGACAGAGCCTATACTCGAACTACAACACATATTAATATCAAATAACTGGGTGGTTCGAGCGACTAGTCTCCACGGCGACTTACATATCTCTAACTGTGTGTTTTTCGACGGCTGGGAAACAGAGTATATACACGAACTACAGCACAAATTTATATCAAATTAGTAGGCGGCTCGAGCGACTGGTTATACTCAAACTACAGCAAAAATTTATACAAATTAATTGGGCGGCTGGAGCGACTAGTCTCCAAGGCGTCTTACTTATCTCTAACTGGGTATTTTTCTATAGCTGGGAGACAGAGCATATGCTCGAACTACAGCTAAAATTTATATCAAATAAGTGAGTGGTTCCAGCGACTGGACTCCACGGCGTCTTACTTATCTCTAACAGGGTATTTTTCCACAACTGGGAGGCAGAGCATATACTCGAACTACAGCACAGATTTATATCCAATAAGTAGGTGGCTCGATCGACTAGACTCCAAGTTGTCATGCTTATCTCTAACTGGGTATTTTTCCACGACTGGGAGACAGAGCATATACTCGAACTTCGGAAAAAATTTATATCAAATAAGTGAATGGCTCGAGCGACTGGTCTCAACAGAGTCTTACTATCTCTAAATGTGTATTTTTCCACGGTTGGGAGACAGAGCATATACACGAACTACAGCTCAAATTTTAATCAATAATTTTGTGGCTTGAGCGACTGCTCTCCACGGCGCCTTACTAATCTCTTACTGGGGATTTTTTCACGACTGGGAGACACAGCATATACATGAACAGCAGCACAAATTTAGGCCAAATAAGTGGGTGGTTCGAGCGACTGGTCACCACGGCGTCTTACTTATCTCTAACTGGGTATTTTTCCACAACTGGGAGGCAGAGGATATACTCGAACTACAGCACAAATTTATATCCAATAAGTGGGTGGCTTGAGCGACTAGTCTCCAAGCTGTCTTGCTTATCTCTAACTCGTTTTTCTTTCCACGACTGGGAGACACAGTATATACTCGAACTACAGCACAAATTTATATCAAATAAGTGAGTGGCTCGAGCGACTGGTCTCAACGGAGTCTTACTTATCTCCAAATGTGTATTTTTCCACGGTTGGGAGACAGAGCATATACTCGAACTACAGCTCAAATTTTAATCAATAATTGGGTGGCTTGAGCTACTGCTCTCCACGGCGTCTTACTTATCTCTAACTGGGGATTTTTTTACGACTGTGAGACAGAGCATATACTCGAACTACAGCACAAATTTATACCAGATGATTGGGTGGTTCGAGCGACTGGTCTCCACGGCGTCTTACGTATCTCTAACTCGGTTTTTTTTCCACGACTGGGAGGCAGAGCATATACTCAAACTGCAGCACAAATTTATATAAATTAATTGGGCGGCTGGAGCGACTGGCCACAACAGCGTCTTACTTATCTCTAACTGGGTATTTTTCTATGGCTGGGAGACAGAGCATATGCTCGAACTACAGCAAAAATTTATATCAAATAAGTGAGTGGCTCGAGCGAATGGTCTCAACGGCGTCTTACTTATCTCTAACTGAGTTTTTTTCCACGACTGGGAGACAGAGTATATACTCGAACTACAGCACAAATTTATATCAAATAAGTGAGTGGCTCGAGCGACTGGTCTCAACGGAGTCTTACTTATCTCCAAATGTGTATTTTTCCACGGTTGGGAGACAGAGCATATACTCGAACTACAGCTCAAATTTTAATCAATAATTGGGTGGCTTGAGCTACTGCTCTCCACGGCGTCTTACTTATCTCTAACTGGGGATTTTTTTACGACTGTGAGACAGAGCATATACTCGAACTACAGCACAAATTTATACCAGATGATTGGGTGGTTCGAGCGACTGGTCTCCACGGCGTCTTACGTACCTCTAACTCGGTTTTTTTTCCACGACTGGGAGGCAGAGCATATACTCAAACTGCAGCACAAATTTATATAAATTAATTGGGCGGCTGGAGCGACTGGCCACAACAGCGTCTTACTTATCTCTAACTGGGTATTTTTCTATGGCTGGGAGACAGAGCATATGCTCGAACTACAGCAAAAATTTATATCAAATAAGTGAATGGCTCGAGCGAATGGTCTCAACGGCGTCTTACTTATCTCTAACTGAGTTTTTTTCCACGACTGGGAGACAGTGCATATACATGAACTGCAGCACAAATTTATATCAAATTAGTAGGCGGCTCGAGCGACTGGTTTTACTCAAAGTACAGCACAAACTTATATAAATAAATTGGGCGGCTGGAGCGACTGGTCTCCAAGGCGTCTTACTTATCTTCAACTGGGCATTTTTCAACGACTGATAGACAGAGCATATACACGAACTACAGCACAGATTAATATCAAATACGTGATTGGCTCGAGCGACTGGTCTCAACGGCGTCTTACTTATCTCTAACTAGGTATTTTTCCACGACTGGGAAAAACAGCATATAAACAAACTACACCACAAATTTATAGCAAATAAGTTTGTGGCTCGAGCGACTGGTCTCCACAGCGTCTGAGTTCTCGCTAACTGGGTATTTTTCCACGACTGGGAGGCGGAGCATATACTCGAACTACAGCACAAATTTATATCAAATAAGTGGGAGGCTCGAGCGACTGGTCTCTACGGCGTCTGAGTTCTCGCTAACTGTGTATTTTTCCACGATTGGGAGACAGAGCATATACTCGAACTACAGCACAAATTTATAACAAATAAGTGGGTGGCTCGAGCGACAGGTCTCCACCGCGTCTGAGTTCTCGCTAACTGTGTATTTTTCCACGACTGGGAGACAGAGCATATACTCGAACTACAGCACAAATTTATATCAAAAAAGTGGGTGGCTCGAGCGACTGGTCTCCACGGCGTCTTTCTTATCTCTAACTGTGTATTATTCCACGACTGGGAGACAGAGCGTATACTTGAACAGCAGCACAAATTTATACCAAATAATTGGGTGATTCGAGTGACTGGTCTCCACGACGTCTTACATATCTCTAACTGTGTATTTTTCGACGGCTGGGAAACAGAGTATATACACGAACTACAGCACAAATTTATATCAAATTAGTAGGCGGCTCGAGCGACTGGTTATACTCAAACTACAGCAAAAATTTATACAAATTAATTGGGCGGCTGGAGCGACTGGTCTCCAAGGCGTCTTACTTATCTCTAACTGGGTATTTTTCTATAGCTGGGAGACAGAGCATATGCTCGAACTACAGCTAAAATTTATATCAAATAAGTGAGTGGTTTCAGCGACTGGACTCCACGGCGTCTTACTTATCTCTAACAGGGTATTTTTCCACAACTGGGAGGCAGAGCATATACTCGAACTACAGCACAGATTTATATCCAATAAGTAGGTGGCTCGATCGACTAGACTCCAAGTTGTCATGCTTATCTCTAAGTGGGTATTTTTCCACGACTGGGAGACAGAGCGTATATTCGAACTACAGCACAAATTTATACCAAATAATTGGGTGGTTCGAGCGACTGGTCTCCACGGCGTCTTACGTATCTCTTACTCGGTTTTTTTTCCACGACTGGGAGACAGAGTATATACTGGAACTACAGCACAGATTTATATCAAATAAGTGAGTGGCTCGAGCGACTGGTTTCAACGGAGTCTTACTAATCTCTAACTGTGTATTTATCCACGGCTGGGAGACAGAGCATATACTCGAACTTCGGAAAAAATTTATATCAAATAAGTGAGTGGCTCGAGCGACTGGTCTTAACAGAGTCTTACTTATCTCTAACAGGGTATTTTTCCACAACTGGGAGGCAGAGCATATACTCGAACTACAGCACAGATTTATATCCAATAAGTAGGTGGCTCGATCGACTAGACTCCAAGTTGTCATGCTTATCTCTAACTGGGTATTTTTCCACGACTGGGAGACAGAGCATATACTCGAACTTCGGAAAAAATTTATATCAAATAAGTGAGTGGCTCGAGCGACTGGTCTCAACAGAGTCTTACTATCTCTAAATGTGTATTTTTCCACGGTTGGGAGACAGAGCATATACTCGAACTACAGCTCAAATTTTAATCAATAATTTTGTGGCTTGAGCGACTGCTCTCCACGGCGCCTACTTATCTCTTACTGGGGATTTTTTCACGACTGAGAGACAGAGCATATACTCGAACTACAGCACAAAATTATACCAGATGATTGGGTGGTTCGAACGACTGGTCTTCGAGGCGTCTTACGTATCTCTAACTCGGTTTTTTTTCCACGACTGAGAGACAGAGCATATACTCGAACTCCAGCACAAAATTATACCAGATGATTGGGTGGTTACAACGACTGGTCTCCGAGGCGTCTTACGTATCTCTAACTCGGTTTTTTTTCCACGACTGGGAGACAGAGTATATACTCGAACTACAGCACAAAATTATATCAAACAAGTGAGTGGCTCGAGCGACTGGTCTCCACGGCGTCTTACTTATCTCTAACTTTGTATTTTTGCACGGCTGGGAGACAGAGCATATACTCGAACTACAGCACATATTAATATCAAATAACTGTGTGGTTCGAGCGACTGGTCTCCACGGCGTCTTACATATCTCTAACTGTGTATTTTTCGACGGCTGGGAAACAGAGCAAATACGCACTACAGCACAAATTTATATCAAATTAGTAGGCATCTCGAGCGACTGGTTATACTCAAACTACAGCAAAAATTTATATAAATTAATTGGGCGGCTGGTGCGACTGGTCTCCAAGGCGTCTTACTTATCTTCAACTGGGCATTTTTCCACGACTGGGAGACAGATTATATGCTCGAACTACAGCACAAATTTATATCAGAAAAGTGGGTGGCTCGAGCGACTGGTCTCCACGGCGTCTTTCTTATCTCTAACTGTGTATTTTTCCACGACTGGGAGACAGAGCGTATACTTGAACAGCAGCACAAATTTATACCAAATAATTGGGTGATTCGAGCGACTGGTCTCCACGGCGTCTTACTCATCTCAAACAGTTTATATTTCAATAACTGGGAGGCAGACCATATACTCGAACTACAGCTCAAATTTTAATCAATAATTGTGTGGCTTGAGCGACTGCTCTCCACGGCGTCTTACTTATCTCTAACTGGGGATTTTTTCACGACTGAGAGACAGAGCATATACTCGAACTCCAGCACAAAATTATACCAGATGATTGGGTGGTTACAACGACTGGTCTCCGAGGCGTCTTACGTATCTCTAACTCGGTTTTTTTTCCACGACTGGGAGACAGAGTATATACTCGAACTACAGCACAAAATTATATCAAATAACTGGGTGGTTCGAGCGACTGGTCTCCACGGCGTCTTACATATCTCTAACTGTGTATTTTTCGACGGCTGGGAAACAGAGCAAATACGCACTACAGCACAAATTTATATCAAATTAGTAGGCATCTCGAGCGACTGGTTATACTCAAACTACAGCAAAAATTTATATAAATTAATTGGGCGGCTGGAGCGACTGGTCTCCAAGGCGTCTTACTTATCTTCAACTGGGCATTTTTCCACGACTGGGAGACAGAGCATATGCTCGAACTACAGCTAAAATTTATATCAAATAAGTGAGTGGTTCCAGCGACTGGACTCCACGGCGTCTTACTTATCTCTAACAGGGTATTTTTCCACAACTGGGAGGCAGAGCATATACTCGAACTACAGCACAGATTTATATCCAATAAGTAGGTGGCTCGATCGACTAGACTCCAAGTTGTCATGCTTATCTCTAACTGGGTATTTTTCCACGACTGGGAGACAGAGCATATACTCGAATTTCGGAAAAATTTTATATCAAATAAGTGAGTGGCTCGAGCGACTGGTCTCAACAGAGTCTTACTATCTCTTAATGTGTATTTTTCCACGGTTGGGAGACAGAGCATATACTCGAACTACAGCTCAAATTTTAATCAATAATTTTGTGGCTTGAGCGACTGCTCTCCACGGCGCCTACTTATCTCTTACTGGGGATTTTTTCACGACAGAGAGACAGAGCATATACTCGAACTACAGCACAAAATTATACCAGATGATTGGGTGGTTCGAACGACTGGTCTTCGAGGCGTCTTACGTATCTCTAACTCGGTTTTTTTTCCACGACTGGGAGACAGAGTATATACTCGAACTACAGCACAAATTTATATCCAATAAGTGGGTGGCTCGAGCGACTGGACTCCACGGCGTCTAACTTATCTCTCTCTGCCTGTGTATTTTTCCACGGCTGGGAGACAGAGAATATACTCGAACTACAGAACAAAATTATATCAAATAAGTGAGTGGCTCGAGCGACTGGTCTCCACGGCGTCTTACTTATCTCTAACTTTGTATTTTTGCACGGCTGGGAGACAGAGCATATACTCGAACTACAGCACATATTAATATCAAATAAGTGGGTGGCTCGAGCGACTGCTCTCCACGGCGTCTTACTTATCTCTAACTGTGTATTTTTCCTCGGCTGGGAGACAGAGCATATACTCGAACTACAGCACAAAATTATATCAAATAACTGGGTGGTTCGAGCGACTGGTCTCCACGGCGTCTTACATATCTCTAACTGTGTATTTTTCGACGGCTGGGTAACAGAGCAAATACGCACTACAGCACAAATTTATATCAAATTAGTAGGCATCTCGAGCGACTGGTTATACTCAAACTACAGCAAAAATTTATATAAATTAATTGGGCGGCTGGAGCGTCTGGTCTCCAAGGCGTCTTTCTTATCTCTAACTGTGTATTTTTCCACGACTGGGAGACAGAGCGTATACTTGAACAGCAGCACAAATTTATACCAAATAATTGGGTGATTCGAGCGACTGGTCTCCACGGCGTCTTACTCATCTCAAACAGTTTATATTTCAATAACTGGGAGGCAGACCATATACTCGAACTACAGCTCAAATTTTAATCAATAATTGGGTGGCTTGAGCGACTGCTCTCCACGGCGTCTTACTTATCTCTAACTGGGGATTTTTTCACGACTGAGAGACAGAGCATATACTCGAACTCCAGCACAAAATTATACCAGATGATTGGGTGGTTACAACGACTGGTCTCCGAGGCGTCTTACGTATCTCTAACTCGGTTTTTTTTCCACGACTGGGAGACAGAGTATATACTCGAACTACAGCACAAATTTATATCAAATAAGTGAGTGGCTCGAGCGACTGGTTATACTCAAACTACAGCAAAAATTTATACAAATTAATTGGGCGGCTGGAGCGACTAGTCTCCAAGCCGTCTTACTTATCTCTAACTGGGTATTTTTCTATAGCTGGGAGACAGAGCATATGCTCGAACTACAGCTAAAATTTATATCAAATAAGTGAGTGGTTCCAGCGACTGGACTCCACGGCGTCTTACTTATCTCTAACAGGGTATTTTTCCACAACTGGGAGGCAGAGCATATACTCGAACTACAGCACAGATTTATATCCAATAAGTAGGTGGCTCGATCGACTAGACTCCAAGTTGTCATGCTTATCTCTAACTGGGTATTTTTCCACGACTGGGAGACAGAGCATATACTCGAACTTCGGAAAAAATTTATATCAAATAAGTGAATGGCTCGAGCGACTGGTCTCAACAGAGTCTTACTATCTCTAAATGTGTATTTTTCCACGGTTGGGAGACAGAGCATATACTCGAACTACAGCTCAAATTTTAATCAATAATTTTGTGGCTTGAGCGACTGCTCTCCACGGCGCCTTACTTATCTCTTACTGGGGATTTTTTCACGACTGAGAGACAGAGCATATACTCGAACTACAGCACAAAATTATACCAGATGATTGGGTGGTTCGAACGACTGCTCTCCACGGCGTCTTACTTATCTCTAACTGGGGATTTTTTTACGACTGTGAGACAGAGCATATACTCGAACTACAGCACAAATTTATACCAGATGATTGGGTGGTTCGAGCGACTGGTCTCCACGGCGTCTTACGTATCTCTAACTCGGTTTTTTTTTCCACGACTGGGAGGTAGAGCATATACTCAAACTGCAGCACAAATTTATATAAATTAATTGGGCGGCTGGAGCGACTGGCCACAACAGCGTCTTACTTATCTCTAACTGGGTATTTTTCTATGGCTGGGAGACAGAGCATATGCTCGAACTACAGCAAAAATTTATATCAAATAAGTGAGTGGCTCGAGCGAATGGTCTCAACGGCGTCTTACTTATCTCTAACTGAGTTTTTTTCCACGACTGGGAGACAGAGTATATACTCGAACTACAGCACAAATTTATATCAAATAAGTGAGTGGCTCGAGCGACTGGTCTCAACGGAGTCTTACTTATCTCCAAATGTGTATTTTTCCACGGTTGGGAGACAGAGCATATACTCGAACTACAGCTCAAATTTAAATCAATAATTGGGTGGCTTGAGCTACTGCTCTCCACGGCGTCTTACTTATCTCTAACTGGGGATTTTTTTACGACTGTGAGACAGAGCATATACTCGAACTACAGCACAAATTTATACCAGATGATTGGGTGGTTCGAGCGACTGGTCTCCACGGCGTCTTACGTATCTCTAACTCGGTTTTTTTTCCACGACTGGGAGGCAGAGCATATACTCAAACTGCAGCACAAATTTATATAAATTAATTGGGCGGCTGGAGCGACTGGCCACAACAGCGTCTTACTTATCTCTAACTGGGTATTTTTCTATGGCTGGGAGACAGAGCATTTGCTCGAACTACAGCAAAAATTTATATCAAATAAGTGAGTGGCTCAAGCGAATGGTCTCAACGGCGTCTTACTTATCTCTAACTGAGTTTATTTCCACGACTGGGAGACAGTGCATATACATGAACTGCAGCACAAATTTATATCAAATTAGTAGGCGGCTCGAGCGACTGGTTTTACTCAAAGTACAGCACAAATTTATATAAATAAATTGGGCGGCTGGAGCGACTGGTCTCAACGGCGTCTTACTTATCTCTAACTAGGTATTTTTCCACGACTGGGAAAAACAGCATATAAACAAACTACACCACAAATTTATAGCAAATAAGTTTGTGGCTCGAGCGACTGGTCTCCACAGCGTCTGAGTTCTCGCTAACTGGGTATTTTTCCACGACTGGGAGGCGGAGCATATACTCGAACTACAGCACAAATTTATATCAAATAAGTGGGAGGCTCGAGCGACTGGTCTCTACGGCGTCTGAGTTCTCGCTAACTGTGTATTTTTCCACGATTGGGAGACAGAGCATATACTCGAACTACAGCACAAATTTATAACAAATAAGTGGGTGGCTCGAGCGACAGGTCTCCACCGCGTCTGAGTTCTCGCTAACTGTGTATTTTTCCACGACTGGGAGACAGAGCATATACTCGAACTACAGCACAGATTTATATCCAATAAGTAGGTGGCTCGATCGACTAGACTCCAAGTTGTCATGCTTATCTCTAACTGGGTATTTTTCCACGGCTGGGAGACAGAGCATATACTCGAACTTCGGAAAAAATTTATATCAAATAAGTGAGTGGCTCGAGCGACTGGTCTCCACGGCGTCTTACTTATCTCTAAATGGGAATTTTTCTTCGACTGAGAAACAGAGCATATACTCGAACTACAGCACAAATTTATACCAGATGATTGGGTGG
This sequence comes from Rhaphigaster nebulosa, assembly GCA_948150685.1. Taxonomy (NCBI): domain Eukaryota; kingdom Metazoa; phylum Arthropoda; class Insecta; order Hemiptera; family Pentatomidae; genus Rhaphigaster; species Rhaphigaster nebulosa. The sequence goes on along the minus strand of OX411307.1, from coordinate 187,386,818 downwards.
TTCGAGCGACTGGTCTCCACGGCGTCTTACGTATCTCTAACTCGGTTTTTTTCCACGACTGGGAGACAGAGTATATACTCGAACTACAGCACAAATTTATATCAAATAAGTGAGTGGCTCGAGCGACTGGTCTCACCGGAGTCTTAATTATCTAAAACAGGGGATTTTTTCACGACTGGGAGACACAGCATATACATGAACAGCAGCACAAATTTATGCCAAATAAGTGGGTGGTTCGAGCGAATTGTCACCACGGCGTCTTACTTATATCTAACTGGGTATTTTTCCACAACTGGGAGGCAGAGGATATACTCGAACTACAGCACAAATTGATATCCAATAAGTGGGTGGCTTGAGCGACTAGTCTCCAAGCTGTCTTGCTTATCTCTAACTCGTTTTTCTTTCCACAACTTGGAGACAGAGTATATACTCGAACTACAGAACAAATTTATATCAAATAAGTTAGTGGCTCGAGCGACTGGTCTCAACGGAGTCTTACTTATCTCCAAATGTGTATTTTTCCACGGTTGGGAGACAGAGCATATACTCGAACTACAGCTCAAATTTTAATCAATAATTGGGTGGCTTGAGCTACTGCTCTCCACGGCGTCTTACTTATCTCTAACTGGGGATTTTTTTACGACTGAGAGACAGAGCATATACTCGAACTACAGCTCAAATTTTAATCAATAATTGGGTGGCTTGAGCTACTGCTCTCCACGGCGTCTTACTTATCTCTAAATGGGTATTTTTCCTCGACTGAGAGACAGAGAGTATACTCGAACTACAGCACAAATTTATACCAGATGATTGGGTGGTTCGAGCGAATGGTCTCCACAGCGTCTTACGTATCTCTAACTCGGTTTTTTTTCCACGACTGGGAGACAGAGTATATACTCGAACTACAGCACAAATTTATATCAAATAAGTGAGTGGCTCGAGCGACTGGTCTCAACGGAGTCTTAATTATCTCTAACTGGGGATTTTTTCACGACTGGGAGACAGAGCATATACTCGAACTACAGCACATATTAATATCAAATAAGTGGGTGGCTCGAGCGACTGGTCTCAACGGAGTCTTAATTATCTTTAACTGAGGATTTTTTCACGACTGGGAGACAGAGCATATACTCGAACTACAGCTCATATTAATATCAAATTACTGGGTGACTCGAGCGACTGGTCTCCACGGCATCTTACTTATCTCTAACTGGGTATTTTTCCACAACTGGGAGGCAGAGCATATAATCGAACTGCAGCACAAATTTATACCAAATAAGTGGGTGGTTCGAGCGACTGGTCTCCACGGCATCCTACTTATCTCTAACTGGGTATTTTTCCACAACTGGGAGGCAGAGGATATACTCGAACTACAGCACAAATTTATATCCAATAAGTGGGTGGCTTGAGCGACTAGTCTCCAAGCTGTCTTGCTTATCTCTAACTCGTTTTTCTTTCCACAACTTGGAGACAGAGTATATACTCGAACGACAGCACAAATTTATATCAAATAAGTGAGTGGCTCGAGCGACTGGTCTCAACGGAGTCTTACTTATCTCTAACTGGGTATTTTTCCACAACTGGGAGGCAGAGCATATAATCGAACTGCAGCACAAATTTATACCAAATAAGTGGTTGGCTCAAGCGACTGGCCTCAATGGCGTCTTACTTATCTCTAATTGGGTATTTTTCCACGACTGGGAGACAGAGCATTTACTCGAACTGCAGCACAAATCTATTTCAAAAAGGTTAGTGGTTCGAGAGACTGGTCTCCACGGCGTCTTAATTATCTCAACTTGTGTATTTTTCGACGACTGGGAGACAATGCATATACTCGAACTACAGCACAAATTTATATCAAATAAGTGGGTGACTCGAGCGACTGGCCTCAACAGACTCTTACTTATCTCTAACTGGGTATTTTTCTATGGCTGGTGAGACAGATCATATGCTCCAACTATAGCACAAATTTATATCAAAATAGTGGGTGGCTCAAGCGACTGGCCTCAATGGCGTCTTACTTATCTCAAACTAGGTATTATTCCACGGCTTGGAGACAGAGCATCTGCTCAAACTACAGCAAAAATATATATCTAATAAATGAGTGGCTCGAGCGACTGGCTTCAACTGCAACATTCTTATCTCTAACTGGGTATTTTTCCACGGCTGGGAGACAGAGCATATGCTCGAACTGCAGCACAAATTTATATCTAATAAGTGGGTGGCTCGAGCAAATAGTCTCAACGGCGTCTTACTTATCTCTAAATGGATATCTTTCCACGGCTGGGAGACAGAGCATATACTCGAACTACAGAACAAAATTATATCAAATAAGTGAGTGGCTCGAGCGACTGGTCTCCACGGCGTCTTACTTATCTCTGACTGTGTACTTTTCCTCGGCTGGGAGACAGATCATATACTGGAACTACAGCACAAATTTAAATAAAATAATTGGGTGGCTTGAGCGACTGGTCTCCACGGCGACTTACATATCTCTTACTGGGGATTTTTCCACGACTGGGAGACACAGCATTTACTCGAACTACAGCAAAAATTTATATCAAATAAGTTAGTAGCTCGTGCGACTGCTCTCCTGGGCGTCTTACTTATCTCTAATTGGGTATTTCTCCACAACTGGGAGGCAGAGCATATAATCGAACTACAGCACAAATTAAAATGAAATAAGTGGGTGGTTTGAGCGACTGGTCTCCACGGCGTCTTTCTTATCTCTACCTGTGTATTTTTCCACGGCTGGGAGACAGAGCATATACATGAACATCAACACAAATGTATACCAAATAAGTGGATGGTTTGAGCGACTGGTCACCACGACGTCTAATTATCTCTAACTGGGTATTTTTCCACAACTGGGAGGCAGAGGATATACTCGAACTACAGCACAAACATATATCCAATAAGTGGGTGGCTCGATTGTCTAGACTCCAAGCCCTCATGCTTATCTCTAACTCGGTTTTTTTTCCACCACTGGGTGACAAAGCATATACTCGATCTACAGCACAAATTTATATCAAATAAGTGATTGGCTCGATTGTCTAGACTCCAAGCCCTCATGCTTATCTCTAACTCGGTTTTTTTTCGACGACTGGGAGACAAAGCATATACTCGAACTGCAGCACAAATTTATATCTAATAAGTGGGTGGCTCGAGCGAATGGTCTCAACGGCGTCTTACATATCTCTAAATGGATATTTTTCCACGGCTTGGAGACAGAGCATATGCTCAAACTACAGCAAAAATTTATATCAAATAAATGGGTGGCTCGAGCGACTGGCTTCAACTGCGTCTTTCTTATCTCTAACTGGTTATTTTTCCACGGGTGGCAGACAGAGCATATGCTCGAACTGCAGCACAAATTTATATCTAATAAGTGGGTGGCTCGAGCGAATGGTCTCAACGGCGTCTTACTTATCTCTAAATGGATATTTTTCCACGACTGGGAGACAGAGCATATACTCGTACTACGGTATAATTTCATAGCAAATAAGTGGATGGCTCGAGCGACTGGCTTCAACGTCGCCTCACTTATCTTAATCAGTGCATTTTTCCACGGCTGGGATACAGAGCATATGCTCGAACTACAGCACAAATTTATATCAAATTAGTAGGCGGCTCGAGGGACTGGTTTTACTCAAACTACAGCACAAATTTATATAAATAAATTAAGCGGCTGGAGCGACTGGTCTCTAAGGCGTCTTACTTATCTTCAACTGGGCATTTTTCAACGAATGGGAGAAAGATTATATGCTCGAACTACAGCACAAATTTATATCAAATAAGTGGGTGGCTCGAGCCACTGGTCTCTACGCCGTCTTACTTATCTCTAACTGGGTATATTTCCACGACTGGGAGACAGAGCATTTACTCGAACTAGATAACAAATTTATATTTAATATGTGGGCGACTCGAAGGACTGGCTTCCACGGCGTCTTACTTATCTTTAACTGAGCATTTTTTAACGACTGGAAGACAGAGCATATGCTCAAACTACAGCACAAATTTATATCAAATAAGTGGGTGTCTAGAGCGACTGGCCTCGACGGCGTCTTACTTATCTCTAACTGGATATTTTTCCATGGCTGGGAGACAGAGCATATGCTCGAACTACAGCTTAAATTTATATCAAATAAGTGGGTGTCTCGAGCGACTGGCCTCGACGACGTCTTACATATCTCTAACTGGATATTTTTCCATGGCTGGGAGAAAGAGCATATGCTCGAACTACAGCTTAAATTTATATCAAATAAGTGGGTGTCTCGAGCGACTGGCCTCGACGGCGTCTTACTTATCTTTTACTGGGCATTATTCCACGCCTGGGAGACAGAGCATACGCTCGAACTACACCTAAAATTTATATCAAATAAGTGGGTGGCTCCAGCGACTGGCTTCAACTGCGTCTTTCTTATCTCTAACTGGTTATTTTTCCACGGCTGGCAGACAGAGCATATGCTCGAACTGCAGCACAAATTTATATCTAATAAGTGGGTGGCTCGAGCGAATGGTCTCAACGGCGTCTTACTTATCTCTAACTGGATATTTTTCCATGGCTGGGAGACAGAGCATATGCTCGAACTACAGCTTAAATTTATATCAAATAAGTGGGTGTCTCGAGCGACTGGCCTCGACGGCGTCTTACTTATCTTTTACTGGGCATTATTCCACGCCTGGGAGACAGAGCATACGCTCGAACTACACCTAAAATTTATATCAAATAAGTGGGTGGCTCCAGCGACTGGCTTCAACTGCGTCTTTCTCATCTCTAACTGGTTATTTTTCCACGGCTGGCAGACAGAGCATATGCTCGAACTGCAGCACAAATTTATATCTAATAAGTGGGTGGCTCGAGCGAATGGTCTCAACGGCGTCTTACTTATCTCTAAATGGATATTTTTCCATGGCTGGGAGACAGAGCATATGCTCGAACTACAGCTTAAATTTATATCAAATAAGTGGGTGTCTCGAGCGACTGGCCTCGACGACGTCTTACATATCTCTAACTGGATATTTTTCCATGGCTGGGAGAAAGAGCATATGCTCGAACTACAGCTTAAATTTATATCAAATAAGTGGGTGTCTCGAGCGACTGGCCTCGACGGCGTCTTACTTATCTATTACTGGGCATTATTCCACGCCTGGGAGACAGAGCATACGCTCGAACTACACCTAAAATTTATATCAAATAAGTGGGTGGCTCCAGCGACTGGCTTCAACTGCGTCTTTCTTATCTCTAACTGGTTATTTTTCCACGGCTGGCAGACAGAGCATATGCTCGAACTGCAGCACAAATTTATATCTAATAAGTGGGTGGCTCGAGCGAATGGTCTCAACGGCGTCTTATCTCTAAATGGATATTTTTCCACGACTGGGAGACAGAGCATATACTCGTACTACGGTATAATTTCATATCAAATAAGTGGATGGCTCGAGCGACTGGCTTCAACGTCGCCTTACTTATCTTAATTAGTGCATTTTTCCACGGCTGGGATACAGAGCATATGCTCGAACTACAGCACAAATTTAAATCAAATGAGTAGGCGGCTCGAGCGACTGGTCTCCAAGGCATCTTACTTATCTTTAGCTGAGCATTTTTCCACGACTGGGAGGCAGAGCATATACTCGAACTACAGCACAAATTTATTTCTAATAAATGGCTGGCTCGAGCGACTAGTCTCTACGGCGTCCTAATTATCGCTAACTGGGTATTTTTCCACGGCTGGGAGACAGAGCACATACTCGAAATACAACACAAATTTAATTCCAGTAAGTGGGTGGTTCTATCGACTGGTCTCCACGGCGTCTTACTTATCTCTAACTAGATATTCTTCCACGACTGGGAGACGGTGCATATACAGTTTGAGGTCTGTTAGATATATTTAAAGTTACAGCAAAGGTATGTATGGAGGATACTGTGCTCAATACATTGGAATTAATTATTGGATTGAGGTCTATTAAATAAATATATATAAGGTTACACCAGATGTATGTATGGAGAATACTGTGCACAATACTTTTGAATTAATTATTGGTTTGAGGTTTATTAGATATATATAAAGTTACAGCAGATGTATGTATAGAGGATACTGTGCTCAATACATTGGAATTAATAATTAGTTTGAGGTCTATTAGATATATATGAAGTAACAGCAGATGGATGTATGGAGGATACTGTTCTCAACACATTGGAATTAATTATTGGATTGAGGTCTATGAAATATATACAAAGTTACAGCAGATGTATGTATGGAGGATACTGTTCTCAATACATTGGAATTAATTATTAGATTGAGGTCTATTAGATATATATAAAGTAACAGCAGATGTATGTATGGAGGATACTGGGTTCAATACATTGGAATTAATTATTGGTTTGAGGTCTATTAGATATATATAAAGTTACAGCAGATGTATGTATGGAGGATACTGTTCTCAATTCATTGGAATTAATTATTGGATTGAGGTCTATTAAATATATATATAAAGTTACACCAGATGTATGTATGGAGAATACTGTGCTCAATACTTTTGAATTAATTATTGGTTTGAGGTTTATTAGATATATATAAAGTTACAGCAGATGTATGTATAGAGGATACTGTGCTCAATACATTGGAATTAATTATTAGTTTGAGGTCTATTAGATATATATGAAGTAACAGCAGATGGATGTATGGAGGATACTGTTCTCAACACATTGGAATTAATTATTGGATTGAGATCTATGAAATATATACAAAGTTACAGCAGATGTATGTATGGAGGATACTGTTCTCAATACATTGGAATTAATAATTAGATTGAGGTCTATTAGATATATATAAAGTAACAGCAGATGTATGTATGGAGGATACTGTGTTCAATACATTGGAATTAATTATTGGTTTGAGGTCTATTAGATATATATAAAGTTACAGCAGATGTATGTATGGAGGATACTGTTCTCAATACATTGGAATTAATTATTGGATTGAGGTCAATTAGATATATATAAAATTACAGCAGGTGTATGTATGAAGGATTCTGTTCTCAATACATTCGAATTAATTATTGGTTTGAGGTCTATTACATATATATAAAGTTACAACAGATGTATGTATGTAGGATACTGTTCTCAACACATTGGAATTAATTATTAGTTTGAGGTCTATTAGATATATATAAAGTTACAGCAGATGTATGTATGGAGGATAATGTTCTCAATACATTGGAATTAATTATTGGATTGAGGTTTATTAGATATAAATAAAGTTACAGCAGATGTATGTATGGAGGATACTGTTCTCAATACATTGGAATTAATTATTGGATTGAGGTCTATTAAATATATATATAAAGTTACACCAGATGTATGTATGGAGAATACTGTTCACAATACATTGGAATTAATTATTGGATTGAGGTCTATTACATATATATAAGTTACAGCAGATGTATGTATGGAGGATACTGTGCTCAATACATTGGAATTAATTATTAGATTGAGGTCTATTAGATATATATAAAGTTACAGCAGATGTATGAATGGAGGATACTGTGCTCAATACATTGCAATTAATTATTGGTTTGAGGTGTATTAGATATATAAAAATTTAAAGCAGATGTATGTATAGAGGATACTATTCTCAATACATTGGAATTAATTATTGGATTGAGGTCTATTAGATATATATAAAATTACAGCAGATATATGTATGGAGGATACTGTTCTCAATACATTGGAATTAATTATTGGTTTGAGGTGTATTAGATATATAAAAAGTTAAAGCAGATGTATGTATGGAGGATACTGTTCTCAATACATTGGAATTAAATATTGGAATGAGGTCTATTAGATATATATAAAATTACAGCAGATATATGTATGGAGGATACTGTTCTCAATACATTGGAATTAATTATTGGATTGAGGTCAATTAGATATATATAAAATTACAGCAGGTGTATGTATGGAGGATACTGTGTTCAATACATTGGAATTAATTATTGGTTTGAGGTCTATTAGATATATATAAAGTTACAGCAGATGTATGTATGGAGGATACTGTGCTCAATACATTGGAATTAATTATTGGATTGAGGCCTATTAAATATATATATAAAGTTACACCAGATGTATGTATGGAGAATACTGTTCACAATACATTGGAATTAATTATTGGATTGAGGTCTATCACATATATATAAGTTACAGCAGATGTATGTATGGAGGATACTGTGCTCAATACATTGGAATTAATTATTAGATTGAGGTCTATTAGATATATATAAAGTTACAGCAGATGTATGTATGGAGGATACTGTGCTCAATACATTGCAATTAATTATTGGTTTGAGGTGTATTAGATATATAAAAATTTAAAGCAGATGTATGTATGGAGGATACTGTTCTCAAAACATTGGAATTAATTATTGGATTGAGGTCTATTAGATATATATAAAATTACAGCAGATATATGTATGGAGGATACTGTTCTCAATACATTGGAATTAATTATTGGTTTGAGGTGTATTAGATATATAAAAAGTTAAAGCAGATGTATGTATGGAGGATACTGTTCCCAATACATTGGAATTAATTATTGGAATGAGGTCTATTAGATATATATAAAATTACAGCAGATATATGTATGGAGGATACTGTTCTCAATACATTGGAATTAATTATTGCATTAAGGTCCATTAAATATATATATAAAGTTACAACAGATGTATGTATGGAGAATACTTTTCTCAATACATTGGAATTAATTATTAAATTGAGGTCTATTAGATATATATAAAGTTGAAGCAGATGTATGTATGGAGGTTACTGTGCTCAATTCATTGGAATTAATTAATGGTTTGAGGTCTATTAGATATATATAAAGTTACCGCAGATGTATGTATGGAGAATACAGTGCTCAATACTTTGGAATTAATGATTGGATTGAGGTCTATTAAATATATATAAAGTTACAGCAGATGTATGTATGGAGGATACTGTGCTCAATACATTGGAATTAATTATTCGTTTGAGGTCTATTAGATATATATAAAGTTACAGCAGATGTATGTATGGAGAATACTGTGCTCAATACATTGGAATTAGTTATTGGTTTGAGGTCTATTAAATATATATATATATATATAAAGTTACAGCAGATGTATGTATGGAGAATACTGTGCTCAATACTTTTGAAATAATTGTTGGATTGAGGTCTATTAAACATATATTAACCTACAGCAGATGTATGTATGAAGGATACTGTGCTCAATACATTGGAATTAATTATTGGATTGAGGTCTATTAGATATATATAAAGTTGAAGCAGATATATGTATGGAGGGTACTGTTCTTAATACATTGGAATTAATTATTGGATTGAGGTCTATTAAATATATTTAAAGTTACAGCAGATGTATGTATGGAGGATACTGTTCTCAATACATTGGAATTAATTATTGGATTGAGGTCTATTAAATATACATATAAAGTTACACCATATGTATGTATGGAGAATACTTTGCTCAATACCTTTGAATTAATTATTGGATTGAGGTCTATTAGATATATATAGTTACAGCAGATGTATGTATGGAGGAAACTGTTCTCAATAGAACAGTATCATTCATATTATTAAAGGTAATTTTTGGATTGAGATCTATTAGATATATATAAAGTTACAGCAGATGTATGTTTGGAGGATACTGTTCTCAATACTTTTGAAGTAATTATTGGATTGAGGTCTATTAAATATATATATATAAAGTTACACCAGATGTATGTATGGAGATTACTGTGCTCAATACTTTTGAATTAATTATTGGATTGATGTCAATTAAATTTATATAATGTTACAGCAGATGTATGTATGGAGGATACTGTTTTCAATACATTGGAATTACTAATTGGAATGAGGTCTATTAGATATATATAAAGTTATAGCAGATGTATGTATGGAGCATACTGTTCTCTATACATTGGAAGTAATTATTGGATTAAGGTCTACTAAACATATATATAAAATTACACCAGATGTATGTATGGAGATTACTGTGCTCAATACTATTGAATTAATTATTGGATTGAGGATTATTAGATATAAATAAAGTTACAGCAGATGTATTTATGGAGGATACTGTTCTCAATACATTGGAATTTATTATAGGATTGAGATCTATTAGATATATATAAAGTTACAGCACATGTATGTATAGACGAAACTGTTCTCAATACATTGGAATTAATTATAGGATTGAGGTCTATTAGATATATATAAAGTTACAGCACATGTATGTATAGAGGAAACTGTTCTCAATACATTGGAATTAATTATTGGATTGAGGTCTATTAAATATATATATAAAATTACAGCAGATGTATGTATGGAGGATACTTTTCTCAATACATTGGAATAAATTATTGGATTGAGGTCTATTAGATATATATAAAAATACATCAGATGTATGTTTGGAGGATACTGTTCTCAATACAAGGGAATAAATTATTGGATTGAGGTCTATTAAATAAATATATATATATATATATATAAGGTTACACCAGATGTATGTATGGAGAATATTGTTCACAATACATTGGAATTAATTATTGGATTGAGGTCTATTACATATATATAAGTTACAGCAGATGTATGTATGGAGGATACTCTGCTCAATACATTGGAATTAATTATTGGATTGAGGTCTATTAGATATATATAAAATTACAGCAGATATATGTATGGAGGATACTGTTCTCAATACATTGGAATTAATTATTGGTTTGAGGTGTATTAGATATATAAAAAGTAAAAGCAGATGTATGTATGGAGGATACTGTTCTCAATACATTGGAATTAATTATTGGATTGAGGTCTATTAGATATATATAAAATTACAGCAGATATATGTATGGAGGATACTGTTCTCAATACATTGGAATTAATTATTGGTTTGAGGTGTATTAGATATATAAAAAGTAAAAGCAGATGTATGTATGGAGGATACTGTTCTCAATACATTGGAATTAATTATTGGATTGAGGTCTATTACATATATATAAAGTTACAGCAGATGTATGTATGGAGGATACTGTTCTCAATACATTGGAATTAATTATTGGATTGAGGTCTATTAGATATATATAAAATTACAGCAGATATATGTATGGAGGATACTGTTCTCAATACATTGGAATTAATTATTGGTTTGAGGTGTATTAGATATATAAAAAGTAAAAGCAGATGTATGTATGGAGGATACTGTTCTCAATACATTGGAATTAATTATTGGATTGAGGTCTATTAGATATATATAAAATTACAGCAGATATATGTATGGAGGATACTGTTCTCAATACATTGGAATTAATTATTGCATTGAGGTCAATAAAAAATATATATAAAGTTACACCAGATGTATGTATGGAGAATACTTTTCTCAATACATTGGAATTAATTATTGGATTGAGGTCTATTAGATATATATAAAGTTGAAGCAGATGTATGTATGGAGGTTACTGTGCTCAATACATTGGAATTAATTAATGGTTTGAGGTCTATTAGATATATATAAAGTTACCTCAGATGTATGTATGGAGAATACAGTGCTCAATACTTTTGAATTAATGATTGGATTGAGGTCTATTAAATATATATAAAGTTACAGCAGATGTATGTATGGAGGATACTGTGCTCAATACATTGGAATTAATTATTCGTTTGAGGTCTATTAGATATATATAAAGTTACAGCAGATGTATGTATGGAGAATACTGTGCTCAATACATTGGAATTAGTTATTGGTTTGAGGTCTATTAATTATAATTATATATATATATATATATATATATATATATATATATATAAAGTTACACCAGATGTATGTATGGAGAATACTGTGCTCAATACTTTTGAATTAATTGTTGGATTGAGGTCTATTAAACATATATTAACCTACAGCAGATGTATGTATGAAGGATATTGTGCTCAATACATTGGAATTAATTATTGGATTGAGGTCAATTATATATATATAAAGTTACAGCAGATGTATGTATGTAGGATACTGTTCTCAACACATTGGAATTAATTATTGGATTGAGGTCTATGAAATATATACAAAGTTACAGCAGATGTATGTATGGAGGATACATTTCTCAACACATTGGAATTAATTATTAGATTGAGGACTATTAGATATATATAAAGTTACAGCCGATGTATGTATGAAGGATACTGTGCTCAATACATTGGAATTAATTATTGGTTTGAGGTGTATTAGATATATAAATAGTTAAAGCAGATGTATGTATGGAGGATACTGTTCTCAATACATTGGAATTAATTATTGGAATGAGGTCTATTAGATATATATAAAATTACAGCAGATATATGTATGGAGGATACTGTTCTCAATACATTGGAATTAATTATTGCATTGAGGTCTATTAAATATATATTACACCTATCTATCACACCTATCTATTAAGTTACACCAGATGTATGTATGGAGAATACTTTTCTCAATACATTGGAATTAAATATTGGATTGAGGTCTATTAGATATATATAAATTTGAAGCAGATGTATGTATGGAGGTTACTGTGCTCAATTCATTGGAATTAATTAATGGTTTGAGGTCTATTAGATATATATAAAGTTACCGCAGATGTATGTATGCAGAATACAGTACTCAATACTTTTGAATTAATGATTGGATTGAGGTCTATTAATTTTATATAAAGTTACAGCAGATGTATGTATGGAGGATACTGTGCTCAATACATTGGAATTAATTATTCGTTTGAGGTCTATTAGATATATATAAAGTTACAGCAGATGTATGTATGGAGAATACTGTGCTCAATACATTGGAATTAGTTATTGGTTTGAGGTCTATTAAATAAATATATATATATATATATATATATATATATATATATATATATATATATATATATATATATATATATATATATATATATATATATATATATATATATATATATATATATATATATATATATATAAATATATATATATATAAAGTTACACCAGATGTATGTATGGAGAATACTGTGCTCAATACTTTTGAATTAATTGTTGGATTGAGGTCTATTAAACATATATTAACCTACAGCAGATGTATGTATGAAGGATACTGTGCTCAATACATTGGAATTAATTATTGGATTGAGGTCTATTAGATATATATAAAGTTGAAGCAGATATATGTATGGAGGGTACTGTTCTTAATACATTGGAATTAATTATTGGATTGAGGTCTATTAAATATATTTAAAGTTACAGCAGATGTATGTATGGAGGATACTGTTCTCAATACATTGGAATTAATTATTGGATTGAGGTCTATTAAATATACATATAAAGTTACACCATATGTATGTATGGTGAATACTTTGCTCAATACCTTTGAATTAATTATTGGATTGAGGTCTATTAGATATATATAAAGTTACAGCAGATGTATGTATGGAGGATACTGTTCTCAATAGAACAGTATCATTCATATTATTGGAAGTAATTTTTGGATTGAGATCTATTAGATATATATAAAGTTACAGCAGATGTATGTTTGGAGGATACTGTTCTCAATACTTTTGAAGTAATTATTGGATTGAGGTCTATTAAATATATATATATAAAGTTACACCAGATGTATGTATGGAGATTGCTGTGCTCAATACTTTTGAATTAATTATTGGATTGATGTCAATTAAATTTATATAATGTTACAGCAGATGTATGTATGGAGGATACTGTGCTCAATACATTGGAATTAATATTTAGGTTGAGGTCTATTAGATATATATAAAGTTTCAGCAGATGTATGTATGGAGGATACTGTTTTCAATACATTGGAATTACTAATTGGTATGAGGTCTATTAGATATATATAAAGTTATAGCAGATGTATGTATGGAGCATACTGTTCTCTATACATTGGAAGTAATTATTGGATTAAGGTCTACTAAACATATATATAAAATTACACCAGATGTATGTATGGAGATTACTGGGCTCAATACTTTTGAATTAATTATTAGATTGAGGTTTATTAGATACAAATAAAGTTACAGCAGATGTATTTATGGAGGATACTGTTCTCAATACATTGGAATTAATTATAGGATTGAGATCTATTAGATATATATAAAGTTACAGCACATGTATGTATAGACGAAACTGTTCTCAATACATTGGAATTAATTATAGGATTGAGGTCTATTAGATATATATAAAGTTACAGCACATGTATGTATAGAGGAAACTGTTCTCAATACATTGGAATTAATTATTGGATTGAGGTCTATTAAATATATATATAAAATTACAGCAGATGTATGTTTGGAGGATACTGTTCTCAATACAAGGGAATTAATTATTGGATTGAGGTCTATTAAATAAATATATATATATAAGGTTACACCAGATGTATGTATGGAGAATATTGTTCACAATACATTGGAATTAATTATTGGATTGAGGTCTATTACATATATATAAGTTACAGCAGATGTATGTATGGAGGATACTGTTCTCAATACATTGGAATTAATTATTGGATTGAGGTCTATTAGATATATATAAAATTACAGCAGATATATGTATGCAGGATACTGTTCTCAATACATTGGAATTAATTATTGGATTGAGATCTATGAAATATATACAAAGTTACAGCAGATGTATGTATGGAGGATACTGTTCTCAATACATTGGAATTAATTATTAGATTGAGGTCTATTAGATATATATAAAGTAACAGCAGATGTATGTATGGAGGATACTGTGATCAATACATTGGAATTAATTATTGGTTTGAGGTCAATTAGATATATATAAAGTTACAGCAGATGTCTGTATGGAGGATACTGTTCTCAATACATTGGAATTAATTATTGGATTGAGGTCAATTAGATATATATAAAATTACAGCAGGTGTATGTATGAAGGATTCTGTTCTCAATACATTGGAATTAATTATTGGTTTGAGGTCTATTAGATATATATAAAGTTACAGCAGATGTATGTATGTAGGATACTGTTCTCAATACATTGGAATTAATTATTAGTTTGAGGTCTATTAGATATATATAAAGTTACAGCAGATGTATGAATGTAGGATACTGTTCTCAATACATTGGAATTAATTATTGGATTGAGGTTTATTAGATGTAAATAAAGTTACAGCAGATGTATGTATGGAGGATGCTGTTCTCAATACATTGGAATTAATTATTGGATTGAGGTCTATTAAATATATATATAAAATTACAGCAGATGTATGTATGGAGGATACTTTTCTCAATACATTGGAATAATTATTGGATTGAGGTCTATTAAATAAATATATATATAAGGTTACACCAGATGTATGTATGGAGAATACTGTTCACAATACATTGGAATTAATTATTGGATTGAGGTCTATTACATATATATAAGTTACAGCAGATGTATGTATGGAGGATACTGTGCTCAATACATTGGAATTAATTATTAGATTGAGGTCTATTAGATATATATAAAGTTACAGCAGATGTATGTATGGAGGATACTGTGCTCAATACATTGCAATTAATTATTGGTTTGAGGTTTATTAGATATATAAAAATTTAAAGCAGATGTATGTATGGAGGATACTGTTCTCAATACATTGGAATTAATTATTGGATTGAGGTCTATTAGATATATATAAAATTACAGCAGATATATGTATGGAGGATACTGTTCTCAATACATTGGAATTAATTATTGGTTTGAGGTGTATTAGATATATAAAAAGTAAAAGCAGATGTATGTATGGAGGATACTGTTCCAATACATTGGAATTAATTATTGGATTGAGGTCTATTAGATATATATAAAATTACACCAGATGTATGTATGGAGAATACTGTGCTCAATACTTTTGAATTAATTGTTGGATTGAGGTCTATTAAACATATATTAACCTACAGCAGATGTATGTATGAAGGATACTGTGCTCAATACATTGGAATTAATTATTGGATTGAGGTCTATTATATATATATAAAGTTACAGCAGATGTATGTATGTAGGATACTGTTCTCAACACATTGGAATTAATTAATGGTTTGAGGTCTATTAGATATATATAAAGTTACCGCAGATGTATGTATGGAGAATACAGTGCTCAATACTTTTGAATTAATGATTGGATTGAGGTCTATTAAATATATATAAAGTTACAGCAGATGTATGTATGGAGGATACTGTGCTCAATACATTGGAATTAATTATTCGTTTGAGGTCTATTAGATATATATAAAGTTACAGCAGATGTATGTATGGAGAATACTGTGCTCAATACATTGGAATTAGTTATTGGTTTGAGGTCTATTAAATATAATTATATATATATATATATATATATATATATATATATATATATATATATAAAGTTACACCAGATGTATGTATGGAGAATACTGTGCTCAATACTTTTGAATTAATTGTTGGATTGAGGTCTATTAAACATATATTAACCTACAGCAGATGTATGTATGAAGGATACTGTGCTCAATACGTTGGAATTAATTATTGGATTGAGGTCTATTATATATATATAAAGTTACAGCAGATGTATGTATGTAGGATACTGTTCTCAACACATTGGAATTAATTATTGGATTGAGGTCAATGAAATATATACAATGTTACAGCAGATGTATGTATGGAGGATACATTTCTCAACACATTGGAATTAATTATTAGATTGAGGTCTATGAAATATATATAAAGTTACAGCCGATGTATGTATGAAGGATACTGTGCTCAATACATTGGAATTAATTATTGGTTTGAGGTGTATTAGATATATAAATAGTTAAAGCAGATGTATGTATGGAGGATACTATTCTCAATACATTGGAATTAATTATTGGAATGAGGTCTATTAGATATATATAAAATTACAGCAGATATATGTATGGAGGATACTGTTCTCAATACATTGGAATTAATTATTGCATTGAGGTCTATTAAATATATATTACACCTATCTATCACACCTATCTATTAAGTTACACCAGATGTATGTATGGAGAATACTTTTCTCAATACATTGGAATTAATTATTGGATTGAGGTCTATTAGATATATATAAATTTGAAGCAGATGTATGTATGGAGGTTACTGTGCTCAATTCATTGGAATTAATTAATGGTTTGAGGTCTATTAGATATATATAAAGTTACCGCAGATGTATGTATGCAGAATACAGTGCTCAATACTTTTGAATTAATGATTGGATTGAGGTCTATTAATTTTATATAAAGTTACAGCAGATGTATGTATGGAGGATACTGTGCTCAATACATTGGAATTAATTATTCGTTTGAGGTCTATTAGATATATATAAAGTTACAGCAGATGTATGTATGGAGAATACTGTGCTCAATACATTGGAATTAGTTATTGGTTTGAGGTCTATTAAATATATATATATATATATATATATATATATATATATATATATATATATATATATAAATATATATATATATATATAAAGTTACACCAGATGTATGTATGGAGAATACTGTGCTCAATACTTTTGAATTAATTGTTGGATTGAGGTCTATTAAACATATATTAACCTACAGCAGATGTATGTATGAAGGATACTGTGCTCAATACATTGGAATTAATTATTGGATTGAGGTCTATTAGATATATATAAAGTTGAAGCAGATATATGTATGGAGGGTACTGTTCTTAATACATTGGAATTAATTATTGGATTGAGGTCTATTAAATATATTTAAAGTTACAGCAGATGTATGTATGGAGGATACTGTTCTCAATACATTGGAATTAATTATTGGATTGAGGTCTATTAAATATACATATAAAGTTACACCATATGTATGTATGGTGAATACTTTGCTCAATACCTTTGAATTAATTATTGGATTGAGGTCTATTAGATATATATAAAGTTACAGCAGATGTATGTATGGAGGATACTGTTCTCAATAGAACAGTATCATTCATATTATTGGAAGTAATTTTTGGATTGAGATCTATTAGATATATATAAAGTTACAGCAGATGTATGTTTGGAGGATACTGTTCTCAATACTTTTGAAGTAATTATTGGATTGAGGTCTATTAAATATATATATATAAAGTTACACCAGATGTATGTATGGAGATTGCTGTGCTCAATACTTTTGAATTAATTATTGGATTGATGTCAATTAAATTTATATAATGTTACAGCAGATGTATGTATGGAGGATACTGTGCTCAATACATTGGAATTAATATTTAGGTTGAGGTCTATTAGATATATATAAAGTTACAGCAGATGTATGTATGGAGGATACTGTTTTCAATACATTGGAATTACTAATTGGTATGAGGTCTATTAGATATATATAAAGTTATAGCAGATGTATGTATGGAGCATACTGTTCTCTATACATTGGAAGTAATTATTGGATTAAGGTCTACTAAACATATATATAAAATTACACCAGATGTATGTATGGAGATTACTGTGCTCAATACTTTTGAATTAATTATTGGATTGAGGTCTATTAGATATATATAAAATTACAGCAGATATATGTATGCAGGATACTGTTCTCAATACATTGGAATTAATTATTGGATTGAGGTCTATGAAATATATACAAAGTTACAGCACATGTATGTATGGAGGATACTGTTCTCAATACATAGGAATTAATTATTAGATTGAGGTCTATTAGATATATATAAAGTAACAGCAGATGTATGTATGGAGGATACTGTGATCAATACATTGGAATTAATTATTGGTTTGAGGTCAATTAGATATATATAAAGTTACAGCAGATGTCTGTATGGAGGATACTGTTCTCAATACATTGGAATTAATTATTGGTTTGAGGTCAATTAGATATATATAAAATTACAGCAGGTGTATGTATGAAGGATTCTGTTCTCAATACATTCGAATTAATTATTGGTTTGAGGTCTATTAGATATATGTAAAGTTACAGCAGATGTATGTATGTAGGATACTGTTCTCAATACATTGGAAGTAATTATTAGTTTGAGGTCTATTAGATATATATAAAGTTACAGCAGATGTATGAATGTAGGATACTGTTCTCAATACATTGGAATTAATTATTGGATTGAGGTTTATTAGATGTAAATAAAGTTACAGCAGATGTATGTATGGAGGATGCTGTTCTCAATACATTGGAATTAATTATTGGATTGAGGTCTATTAAATATATATATAAAATTACAGCAGATGTATGTATGGAGGATACTTTTCTCAATACATTGGAATAAATTATTGGATTGAGGTCTATTAGATATATATAAAAATACAGCAGATGTATGTTTGGAGGATACTGTGCTCAATACATTGGAATTAATTAATGGTTTGAGGTCTATTAGATATATATAAAGTTACACCAGATGTATGTATGGAGAATACAGTGCTCAATACTTTTGAATTAATGATTGGATTGAGGTCTATTTAATATATATAAAGTTACAGCAGATGTATGTATGGAGGATACTGTTCTCAATACATTGGAATTAATTATTAGTTTGAGGTCTATTAGATATATATAAAGTTACAGCAGATGTATGAATGTAGGATACTGTTCTCAATACATTGGAATTAATTATTGGATTGAGGTTTATTAGATGTAAATAAAGTTACAGCAGATGTATGTATGGAGGATGCTGTTCTCAATACATTGGAATTAATTATTGGATTGAGGTCTATTAAATATATATATAAAATTACAGCAGATGTATGTATGGAGGATACTTTTCTCAATACATTGGAATAAATTATTGGATTGAGGTCTATTAGATATATATAAAAATACAGCAGATGTATGTTTGGAGGATACTGTTCTCAATACATTGGAATTAATTATTCGTTTGAGGTCTATTAGATATATATAAAGTTACAGCAGATGTATGTATGGAGAATACTGTGCTCAATACATTGGAATTAGTTATTGGTTTGAGGTCTATTAAATATATATATATATATATATATATATATATATATATATATATATATATATATAAAGTTACACCAGATGTATGTATGGAGAATACTGTGCTCAATACTTTTGAATTAATTGTTGGATTGAGGTCTATTAAACATATATTAACCTACAGCAGATGTATGTATGAAGGATACTGTGCTCAATACATTGGAATTAATTATTGGATTGAGGTCTATTATATATATATAAAGTTACAGCAGATGTATGTATGTAGGATACTGTTCTCAACACATTGGAATTAATTATTAGATTGAGGTCTATTAGATATATATAAAGTTACAGCAGATGTATGTATGAAGGATACTGTGCTCAATACATTGGAATTAATTATTGGTTTGAGGTGTATTAGATATATAAATAGTTAAAGCAGATGTATGTATGGAGGATACTGTTCTCAATACATTGGAATTAATTATTGGAATGAGGTCTATTAGATATATATAAAATTACTGCAGATATATGTATGGAGGATACTGTTCTCAATACATTGGATTTAATTATTGCATTGAGGTCTATTAAATATATATATATAAAGTTACACCAGATGTATGTATGGAGAATACTTTTCTCAATACATTGGAATTAATTATTGGATTGAGGTCTATTAGATATATATAAAGTTGAAGCAGATGTATGTATGGAGGTAACTGTGCTCAATTCATTGGAATTAATTAATGGTTTGAGGTCTATTAGATATATATAAAGTTACCGCAGATGTATGTATGGAGAATACAGTGCTCAATACTTTTGAATTAATGATTGGATTGAGGTCTATTAATTTTATATAAAGTTACAGCAGATGTATGTATGGAGGATACTGTGCTCAATACATTGGAATTAATTATTCGTTTGAGATCTATTAGATATATATATATATATATATATATATATATATATATATATATATATATATATATATATATATATATATAAAGTTACACCAGATGTATATATGGAGAATACTGTGCTCAATACTTTTTAATTAATTGTTGGATTGAGGTCTATTAACATATATTAACCTACAGCAGATGTATGTATGAAGGATACTGTGCTCAGTACATTGGAATTAATTATTGGATTGAGGTCTATTAGATATATATAAAGTTGAAGCAGATATATGTATGGAGGGTACTGTTCTTAATACATTGGAATTAATTATTGGATTGAGGTCAATTAAATATATTTAAAGTTACACCAGATGTATGTATGGAGGATACTGTTCTCTATACATTGGAATTAATTATTGGATTGAGGTCTATTAAATATACATATAAAGTTACACCATATGTATGTATGGAGAATACTTTGCTATTACCTTTGAATTAATTATTGGATTGAGGTCTATTAGATATATATAAAGTTACAGCAGATGTATGTATGGAGGATACTGTTCTCAATAGAACAGTATCATTCATATTATTGGAAGTAATTTTTGGGTTGAGGTCTATTAGATATATATTAAGTTACAGCAGATGTATGTATGGAGAATACTGTGCTCAATACATTGGAATTAGTAATTGGTTTAAGGTCTATTAAATATATATATATATATATATATATATATATATATATATATATATATATATATATATAAAGTTACACCAGATGTATGTATGGAGAATACTGTGCTCAATACTTTTGAATTAATATTTGGATTGAGGTCTATTAAACATATATTAACCTACAGCAGATGTATGTATGAAGGATACTGTGCTCAATACATTGGAATTAATTATTGGATTGAGGTCTATTATATATATATATATATAAAGTTACAGCAGATGTATGTATGTAGGATACTGTTCTCGACACATTGGAATTAATTATTGGATTGAGGTCTATGAAATATATACAAAGATACAGCAGATGTATGTATGGAGGATACATTTCTCAACACATTGGAATTAATTATTAGATTGAGGTCTATTAGATATATATAAAGTTACAGCAGATGTATGTATGAAGGATACTGTGCTCAATACATTGGAATTAATTATTGGTTTGAGGTGTATTAGATATATAAATAGTTAAAGCAGATGTATGTATGGAGGATACTGTTCTCAATACATTGGAATTAATTATTGGAATGAGGTCTATTAGATATATATAAAATTACAGCAGATATATGTATGGAGGGTACTGTTCTCAATACATTGGAATTAATTATTGCATTGAGGTCTATTAAATATATATATAAAGTTACACCAGATGTATGTATGGAGAATACTTTTCTCAATACATTGGAATTAATTATTGGATTGAGGTCTATTAGATATATATAAAGTTGAAGCAGATGTATGTATGGAGGTTACTGTGCTCAATTCATTGGAATTAATTAATGGTTTGAGGTCTATTAGATATATATAAAGTTACCGCAGATGTATGTATGGAGAATACAGTGCTCAATACTTTTGAATTAATGATTGGATTGAGGTCTATTAATTTTATATAAAGTTACAGCAGATGCATGTATGGAGGATACTGTGCTCAATACATTGGAATAAATTATTCGTTTGAGGTCTATTAGATATATATAAAGTTACAGCAGATGTATGTATGGAGAATACTGTGCTCAATACATTGGAATTAGTTATTGGTTTGAGGTCTATTAAATATATATATAAAGTTACACCAGATGTATGTATGGAGAATACTGTGCTCAATACTTTTGAATTAATTGTTGGATTGAGGTCAATTAAACATATATTAACCTACAGCAGATGTATGTATGAAGGATACTGTGCTCAATACATTGGAATTAATTATTGGATTGAGGTCTATTATATATATATATAAAGTTACAGCAGATGTATGTATGTAGGATACTGTTCTCAACACATTGGAATTAATTATTGGATTGAGGTCTATGAAATATATACAAAGTTACAGCAGATGTATGTATGGAGGATACATTTCTCAACACATTGGAATTAATTATTAGATTGAGGTCTATTAGATATATATAAAGTTACAGCAGATGTATGTATGAAGGATACT
The DNA here is from genome assembly GCA_948150685.1 of Rhaphigaster nebulosa. Taxonomy (NCBI): domain Eukaryota; kingdom Metazoa; phylum Arthropoda; class Insecta; order Hemiptera; family Pentatomidae; genus Rhaphigaster; species Rhaphigaster nebulosa. Next base: position 187,363,747 of record OX411307.1, on the reverse strand, counting down.
GTGCTCAATACATTGGAATTAATTATTGGTTTGAGGTGTATTAGATATATAAATAGTTAAAGCAGATGTATGTATGGAGGATACTGTTCTCAATACATTGGAATTAATTATTGGAATGAGGTCTATTAGATATATATAAAATTACAGCAGATATATGTATGGAGGGTACTGTTCTCAATACATTGGAATTAATTATTGCATTGAGGTCTATTAAATATATATATAAAGTTACACCAGATGTATGTATGGAGAATACTTTTCTCAATACATTGGAATTAATTATTGGATTGAGGTCTATTAGATATATATAAAGTTACAGCAGATGCATGTATGGAGGATACTGTGCTCAATACATTGGAATTAATTATTCGTTTGAGGTCTATTAGATATATATCAAGTTACAGCAGATGTATGTATGGAGAATACTGTGCTCAATACATTGGAATTAGTTATTGGTTTGAGGTCTATTAAATATATATATATATATATATATATATATATATATATATATATATATATATATATATATATATATATATATATATATATATATATAAAGTTACACCAGATGTATGTATGGAGAATACTGTGCTCAATACTTTTGAATTAATTGTTGGATTGAGGTCTATTAAACATATATTAACCTACAGCAGATGTATGTATGGAGGGTACTGTGCTCAATTCATTGGAATTAATTAATGGTTTGAGGTCTATTAGATATATATAAAGTTACCGCAGATGTATGTATGGAGAATACAGTGCTCAGTACTTTGGAATTAATGATTGGATTGATGTCTATTAAATATTTATAAAGTTACAGCAGATGTATGTATGGAGGATACTGTGCTCAATATATTGGAATTAGTTATTGGTTTGAGGTCTATTAAATATATATATATATATATATGTATATATATATATATATATATATATATATATATATATATAAATATATATATATATAAAGTTACACCAGATGTATGTATGGAGAATACTGTGCTCAATACTTTTGAATTAATTGTTGGATTGAGGTCTATTAAACATATATTAACCTACAGCAGATGTATGTATGAAGGATACTGTGCTCAATACATTGGAATTAATTATTGGATTGAGGTCTATTAAATATATTTAAAGTTACAGCAGATGTATGTATAGAGGATACTGTTCTCAATACATTGGAATTAATTATTGGATTGATGTCTATTAAATATACATATAAAGTTACACCATATGTATGTATGGAGAATACTGTGCTCAATACCTTTGAATTAATTATTGGATTGAGGTCTATTAGATATATATAAAGTTACAGCAGATGTATGTATGGAGGATACTGTTCTCAATAGAACAGTATCATTCATATTATTGGAAGTAATTTTTGGATTGAGGTCTATTAGATATATATAAAGTTACAGCAGATGTATGTTTGGAGGATACTGTTCTCAATACTTTTGAAGTAATTATTGGATTGAGGTCTATTAAATATATATATATATATAAAGTTACACCAGATGTATGTATGGAGATTACTGTGCTCAATACTTTTGAATTAATTATTGGATTGATGTCAATTAAATTTATATAATGTTACAGCAGATGTATGTATGGAGGATACTGTGCTCAATCCATTGGAATTAATATTTAGGTTGAGGTCTATTAGATATATATAAAGTTACAGCAGATGTATGTATGGAGGATACTGTTTTCAATACATTGGAATTACTAATTGGTATGAGGTCTATTAGATATATATAAAATTATAGCAGATGTATGTATGGAGCATACTCATCTCTATACATTGGAAGTAATTATTGGATTAAAGTCTACTAAACATATATATAAAATTACACCAGATGTATGTATGGAGATTACTGTGCTCAATACTTTTGAATTAATTATTGGATTGAGGTTTATTAGATATAAATAAAGTTACAGCAGATGTATTTATGGAGGATACTGTTCTCAATACATTGGAATTAATTATAGGATTGAGATCTATTAGATATATATAAAGTTACAGCACATGTATGTATAGACGAAACTGTTCTCAATACATTGGAATTAATTATAGGATTGAGGTCTATTAGATATATATAAAGTTACAGCACATGTATGTATAGAGGAAACTGTTCTCAATACATTGGAAATAATTATTGGATTGAGGTCTATTAAATATATATATAAAGTTACACCAGATGTATGTATGGAGAATACTGTGCTCAATACTTTTGAATTAATTATTGGATTGATGTCTATCAAATTTATATAATGTTACAGCAGATATATGTATGGAGGATACTGTGCTCAATACATTGGAATTTATTATTCGTTTGAGGTCTATTAGATATATATAAAGTTACAGCAGATGTATGTATGGAGAATACTGTGCTCAATACATTGGAAGTGTTTATTGGATTGAGGTCTATTAAATATATATATAAAGTTACACCAGATGTATGTATGGAGAATACTGTGCTTAATACTTTTGAATTTATTATTGGATATATGTCAATTATATTTATATAATGTTACAGCAGATGTATGTGTGGTATATGGGGCCTCTCGAATGTGCTCGAGGACAGATTGAATGGGATCATGAACTGCTTTTTATGATTTGTCTTCGGCACCTCGAGACGGGCCCATGTGTCCCACCTATAAGGCGAGTTGGAGTGGCTCTTCCCCTGCAACCGTAGACAATATTTCCTCGGATCTTTTCTATACCAAACCATCACCACCCACCATCCTTCCTACATCTACAGCCTCCTACAATTCAAATCCTCGGTCCACGCACTGGAAACAAGATCTCGCCTTTATGACCTCCATACTCCTTCCCACAGAACCAAAACATTCGAACGCTCCTTCCTCGCCCGCTCCTCTACCCTTTGGAATTCCTTTCCATCTAATATCCGACATACTTCTTCTCTATCCTCATTCAAATCCCTCCTTTTTCAACACCTTCTTTCTCTCCAAAATGATGCTCTCTAATTGCGAAATTTCAGTTTAGGATTAACATCTGGATCAGAAGTGGATAATAGATTTGGATAATGTACAAACTTTGCTAATCCATTCATTATTTTTTTATTTTTCATTTTTTCTGTTTGTTTTTTTTTTTTTTTACTTTCTTTTACTTTTTTCTTGTTATTTCTCTTTTATTTGTTTTGCTCAAATCAATTATATGATTTCGATAAAAAAACCTATTTATTTGCTTATTTATTTTACAGAAGATATTGTAAAAAATAATTGTTCTATATTCTATAGTCTTATGGCCAGATAATGTTTCTGTTTTATTGGTTCCTTCATGTTATTCTTAAGGGATCTAGTCCCAGAATAATGTTCTTTTATCTATCTATCTAACTATCTATGTATGGAGGTTACTGTGCTCAATACATTGGAATTAATTATTGGTTTGAGGTCTATTAGATATATATAAAGTTACAGCAGATGTATGTATGGAGAATACTGTTCTCAATACATTGGAATAAATTATCGGATTGAGGACTATTAGATATATATAAAGTTACAGCAGATGTATGTATGGAGGATACTGTTCACAATACATTGGAATTAATTATTGGATTGAGGTCTATTACATATATATAAAGTTACAGCAGATGTATGTATGGAGGATACTGTGCTCAATACATTGGAATTAATTATTGCATTGAGGTCTATTAAATATATATATAACGTTACACCAGATGTATGTATGGAGAATACTTTTCTCAATACATTGGAATTAATTACTGGATTGAGGTCTATTAGATATATATAAAGTTACAGCAGATGTATGTATGAAGGTTACTGTGCTCAATACATTGGAATTAATTATTGGTTTGAGGTCAATTAGATATATATTAAGTTACCGCAGATGTATGTATGGAGAATAAAGTGCTCAATACTTTTGAATTAATGATTGGATTGAGGTCTATTAAATATATATAAAGTTACAGCAGATGTATGTATGGAGGATACTGTGCTCAATACATTGGAATTAATTATTCGTTTGAGGTCTATTAGATATATATAAAGTTACAGCAGATGTATGTATGGAGAATACTGTGCTCAATACATTGGAAATAATTATTAGTTTGAGGTCTATTAAATATATATATATATAAAGTTACACCAGATATATGTATGGAGAATACTTTTCTCAATACATTGGAATTAATTATTGGATTGAGGTCTATTACATATATATAAAGTTACAGCAGATGTATGTATGGAGGATACTGTGCTCAATACACTGGAATTAATTATTGCATTGAGGACTATTAGATATATATAAAGTTACAGCAGATGTATGTATGGAGGATACTGATCACAATACATTGGAATTAATTATTGGATTGAGGACTATTAGATATATATAAAGTTACAGCAGATGTATGTATGGAGGATACTGATCACAATACATTGGAATTAATTATTGGATTGAGGTCTATTACATATATATAAAGTTACAGCAGATGTATGTATGGAGGATACTGTGCTCAATACATAGGAATTAATTATTGGTTTGAGGTCAATTAGATATATATTAAGTTACAGCAGATGTATGTATGGAGAATACTTTTCTCAATACATTGGAATTTATTACTGGATTGAGGTCTATTAGATATATATAAAGTTACAGCAGATGTATGTATGAAGGTTACTGTGCTCAATACATTTGAATTAATTATTGGTTAGAGGTTTATTAGATATATATAAAGTTACCGCAGATGTATGTATGGAGAATAAAGTGCTCAATACTTTTGAATTAATGATTGGATTGAGGTCTATTAAATATATATAAAGTTACAGCAGATGTATGTATGGAGGATACTGTGCTCAATACATTGGAATTAATTATTCGTTTGAGGTCTATTAGATATATATAAAGTTACAGCAGATGTATGTATGGAGAATACTGTGCTCAATACATTGGAAACAATTATTGGTTTGAGGTCTATTAAATATATATATATATAAAGTTACACCAGATTTATGTATGCAGAATACTTTTCTCAATACATTGGAATTAATTATTGGATTGAGGTCTATTAGATATATATAAAGTTACAGCAGATGTAAGTATGGAGGATACTGTGCTCAATACATTGGAATTAATTATTGCATTGAGGACTATTAGATATATATAAAGTTACAGCAGATGTATGTATGGAGGATACTGTTCACAATACATTGGAATTAATTATTGGATTGAGGTCTATTACATATATATAAAGTTACAGCAGATGTATGTATGGAGGATACTGTGCTCAATACATTGGAATTAATATTTGGGTTGAGGTCTATTAGATATATATAAAGTTACAGCAGATGTATGTATGGAGGATACTTTTCTCAATACATTGGAATTAATTACTGGATTGAGGTCTATTAGATATATATAAAGTTACAGCAGATGTATGTATGAAGGTTACTGTGCTCAATACATTGGAATTAATTATTGGTTTGAGGTCAATTAGATATATATTAAGTTACCGCAGATGTATGTATGGAGAATAAAGTGCTCAATACTTTTGAATTAATGATTGGATTGAGGTCTATTAAATATATATAAAGTTACAGCAGATGTATGTATGGAGGATACTGTGCTCAATACATTGGAATTAATTATTCGTTTGAGGTCTATTAGATATATATAAAGTTACAGCAGATGTATGTATGGAGAATACTGTGCTCAATACATTGGAAATAATTATTAGTTTGAGGTCTATTAAATATATATATATATAAAGTTACACCAGATATATGTATGGAGAATACTTTTCTCAATACATTGGAATTAATTATTGGATTGAGGTCTATTACATATATATAAAGTTACAGCAGATGTATGTATGGAGGATACTGTGCTCAATACACTGGAATTAATTATTGCATTGAGGACTATTAGATATATATAAAGTTACAGCAGATGTATGTATGGAGGATACTGATCACAATACATTGGAATTAATTATTGGATTGAGGTCTATTACATATATATAAAGTTACAGCAGATGTATGTATGGAGGATACTGTGCTCAATACATAGGAATTAATTATTGGTTTGAGGTCAATTAGATATATATAAAGTTACAGCAGATGTATGTATGGAGAATACTTTTCTCAATACATTGGAATTTATTACTGGATTGAGGTCTATTAGATATATATAAAGTTACAGCAGATGTATGTATGAAGGTTACTGTGCTCAATACATTTGAATTAATTATTGGTTAGAGGTTTATTAGATATATATAAAGTTACCGCAGATGTATGTATGGAGAATAAAGTGCTCAATACTTTTGAATTAATGATTGGATTGAGGTCTATTAAATATGTATAAAGTTACAGCAGATGTATGTATGGAGGATACTGTGCTCAATACATTGGAATTAATTATTCGTTTGAGGTCTATTAGATATATATAAAGTTACAGCAGATGTATGTATGGAGAATACTGTGCTCAATACATTGGAAACAATTATTGGTTTGAGGTCTATTAAATATATATATATATAAAGTTTCACCAGATTTATGTATGCAGAATACTTTTCTCAATACATTGGAATTAATTATTGGATTGAGGTCTATTAGATATATATAAAGTTACAGCAGATGTATGTATGGAGGATACTGTGCTCAATACATTGGAATTAATTATTGCATTGAGGACTATTAGATATATATAAAGTTACAGCAGATGTATGTATGGAGGATACTGTTCACAATACATTGGAATTAATTATTGGATTGAGGTCTATTACATATATATAAAGTTACAGCAGATGTATGTATGGAGGATACTGTGCTCAATACATTGGAATTAATATTTGGGTTGAGGTCTATTAGATATATATAAAGTTACAGCAGATGTATGTATGGAGGATACTTTTCTCAATACATTGGAATTAATTATTGTATTGAGGTCTATTAGATATATATAAAGTTACAGCAGATGTATGTATGGAGGATACTGTGCTCAATACATTGGAATTAATTATTGCATTGAGGACTATTAGATATATATAAAGTTACAGCAGATGTATGTATGGAGGATACTGTTCACAATACATTGGAATTAATTATTGGATTGAGGTCTATTACATATATATAAAGTTACAGCAGATGTATGTATGGAGGATACTGTGCTCAATACATTGGAATTAATATTTGGGTTGAGGTCTATTAGATATATATAAAGTTACAGCAGATGTATCTATGGAGGATACTTTTCTCAATACATTGGAATTAATTATTGTATTGAGGTCTATTACATATATATAAAGTTACCGCAGATGTATGTATGGAGAATACTGTTACCAATACATTGGAAGTAATTATTGGATTGAGGTCTACTAAATATATATATAAAGTTACACCAGATGTATGTATGGAGGATACTGTGCTCAATACATTGGAATTAATTATTCGTTTGAGGTCAATTAGATATATATAAAGTTACAGCAGATGTATGTATGGAGAATACTGTGCTCAATACATTGGAAATAATTATTGGTTTGAGGTCTATTACATATATATAAAGTTACAGCAGATATATGTATGGAGGATACTGTTCTCAATACATTGGAATTAATTATTGCATTGAGGTCTATTAGATATATATAAAGTTACACCAGATGTATGTATGGAGAATACTTTTCTCAATACATTGGAATTAATTACTGGATTGAGGTCTATTAGATATATATAAAGTTACAGCAGATGTATATATGGAGGTTACTGTGCTCAATACATTGGAATTAATTATTGGTTTGAGGTCTATTAGATATATATAAAGTTACCGCAGATGTATGTAAGGAGGATACTGTTCTCAATACATTGGAATTAATTATGGGATTGAGGTTTATTAGATATAAATAAAGTTACAGCAGATGTATGTATGGAAGATACTGTTCTCAATACATTGGAATTAATTATTGGATTGAGGTCTATTAAATATATATATAAAATTACAGCAGATGTATGTATGGAGGATACTTTTCTCAATACATTGGAATAAATTATTGGATTGAGGTCTATTAGATATATATAAAAATACAGCAGATGCATATTTGGAGGATACTGTTCTCAATACATTGGAATTACTAATTTGTTTGAGGTGTATTAGATATATATAAATTTATAGCAGATGTATGTATGGAGCATACTGCTCTCTATACATTGGAAGTAATTATTGGATTAAGGTCTACTAAACATATATATAAAATTACACCAGATGTATGTATGGAGATTACTGTGCTCAATACTTTTGAATTAATTATTGGATTGATGTCTATTAAATTTATATAATGTTACAGCAGATGAATGTATGGAGGATATTGTGCTCAATACATTGGAATTAATATTTGGGTTGAGTTCTATTAGATATATATAAAGTTACAGCAGATGTATGTATGGAGGATACTGTTCTCAATACATTGGAATTAATAATTGGATTGAGGTCTATTAGATATATATAAAGTTATAGCAGATGTATGTATGGAGGATACTGTTCTCAATACATTGGAAGTAATTATTGGATTAAGGTCTATTAAATATATATATATAAAGATACACCAGATGTATGTATGGAGAATGTATTTATATATATATATATTTAATGGACCTCAATCCAGTAATTAATTCAAATGTATTGAGAAAAGTATTCTCCATACTTACATCTGGTGTAACTTTATATATATATAAAATAGACCTCAATGCAATAATTAATTCCAATGTATTGAGAACAGTATCCTCCATACATATATCTGCTGTAATTTTATATATATCTAATTGACCTCAATCCAATAATTAATTCCAATGTATTGAGAACAGTATCCTCCATACATACATCTGCTTTAACTATTTATATATCTAATACACCTCAAACCAATAATTAATTCCAATGTATTGAGCACAGTATCCTTCATACATACATCTGCTGTAACTTTATATATATCTAATAGACCTCAATCTAATAATTAATTCCAATGTGTTGAGAAATGTATCCTCCATACATACATCTGCTGTAACTTTGTATATATTTCATAGACCTCAATCCAATAATTAATTCCAATGTGTTGAGGACAGTATCCTACATACATACATCTGCTGTAACTTTATATATATATAATAGACCTCAAACCAATAATTCATTCCAATGTATTGAGCATAGTATCCTCCATACATACATCTGGTGTAACTTTATATATATATTTAGTAGACCTCAATCCAATAATTACTTCCAATGTATTGGTAACAGTATTCTCCATACATACATCTGCGGTAACTTTATATATATCTAATAGACCTCAAAACAATAATTAATCCCAATGTATTGAGAAAAGTATCCTCCATACATACATCTGCTGTAATTTTGTATACATCTAATAGACCTCAATCCAATAATTAATTCCAATGTATTGAGAACAGTATCATCCATACATACATCTGGTGTAACTTTATATATATATTTAGTAGACCTTAATCCACTAATTACTTCCAATGTATTGAGAACAGTATCCTCCATGCATACATCTGCTATAACTTTATATGTATCTAATTGACCTCAATCCAATTATTAATTCCAATGTATTGAGAACAGTATCCTCCACACATACATCTGCTGTAACATTATATAAATTTAATAGACATCAATCCAATAATTAATTAAAAAGTATTGAGCACAGTAATCTCCATACATAAATCTGGTGTAACTTTATATATATATATATATATATATATATATATATATATATATATATATATATATATATATATTTAATAGTCCTCAATGCAATAATTAATTCCAATGTATTGAGCACAGTATCCTCCATACATACATCTGCTGTAACTTTATATATATCTAATAGACCTCAAACGAATAATTAATTCCAATGTATTGAGCACAGTATCCTCCATACATACATCTGCTGTAACATTATATATATTTAATAGACCTCAATCCAATCATTAATTCAAAAGTATTGAGCACTTTATTCTCCATAGATACATCTGCGGTAACTTTATATATATCTAATAGACCTCAAACCAATAATTAATTCCAATGTATTGAGCACAGTAACCTTCATACATACATCTGCTGTAACTTTATATATATCTAATAGACCTCAATCCAGTAATTAATTCCAATGTATTGAGAAAAGTATTCTCCATACATACATCTGGTGTAACTTTATATATATATTTAATAGACCTCAATGCAATAATTAATTCCAATGTATTGAGCACAGTATCCTCCATACATACATCTGCTGTAACTTTATATATATGTAATAGACCTCAATCCAATAATTAATTCCAATGTATTGAGAAAAGTATTCTCCATACATACATCTGGTGTAACTTTATATATATATATTTAATAGACCTCAAACCAATAATTATTTCCAATGTATTGAGCACAGTATCCTCCATACATACATCTGGTGTAACTTTATATATATATTTAGTAGACCTCAATCCAATAATTACTTCCAATGTATTGGTAACAGTATTCTCCATACATACATCTGCGGTAACTTTATATATATCTAATAGACCTCAAAACAATAATTAATCCCAATGTATTGAGAAAAGTATCCTCCATACATACATCTGCTGTAATTTTGTATACATCTAATAGACCTCAATCCAATAATTAATTCCAATGTATTGAGAACAGTATCATCCATACATACATCTGGTGTAACTTTATATATATATTTAGTAGACCTTAATCCACTAATTACTTCCAATGTATTGAGAACAGTATCCTCCATGCATACATCTGCTATAACTTTATATGTATCTAATTGACCTCAATCCAATTATTAATTCCAATGTATTGAGAACAGTATCCTCCACACATACATCTGCTGTAACATTATATAAATTTAATAGACATCAATCCAATAATTAATTAAAAAGTATTGAGCACAGTAATCTCCATACATACATCTGGTGTAACTTTATATATATATATATATATATATATATATATATATATATATATATATATATATATATATATATATTTAATAGTCCTCAATGCAATAATTAATTCCAATGTATTGAGCACAGTATCCTCCATACATACATCTGCTGTAACTTTATATATATGTAATAGACCTCAATCCAATAATTAATTCCAATGTATTGAGAAAAGTATTCTCCATACATACATCTGGTGTAACTTTATATATATATATTTAATTGACCTCAAACCAATAATTATTTCCAATGTATTGAGCACAGTATTCTCCATACATACATCTGCTGTAACTTTATATATATCTAATAGACCTCAAACGAATAATTAATTCCAATGTATTGAGCACAGTATCCTCCATACATACATCTGCTGTAACATTATATATATTTAATAGACCTCAATCCAATCATTAATTACAAAGTATTGAGCACTTTATTCTCCATAGATACATCTGCGGTAACATTATATATATCTAATAGATCTCAAACCAATAATTAATTCCAATGTATTGAGCACAGTAACCTTCATACATACATCTGCTGTAACTTTATATATATCTAATAGACCTCAATCCAGTAATTAATTCCAATGTATTGAGAAAAGTATTCTCCATACATACATCTGGTGTAACTTTATATATATATTTAATAGACCTCAATGCAATAATTAATTCCAATGTATTGAGCACAGTATCCTCCATACATACATCTGCTGTAACTTTATATATATGTAATAGACCTCAATCCAATAATTAATTCCAATGTATTGAGAAAAGTATTCTCCATACATACATCTGGTGTAACTTTATATATATATTTAGTAGACCTCAAACCAATAATTATTTCCAATGTATTGAGCACAGTATCCTCCATACATACATCTGCTGTAACATTATATAAATTTAATAGACATCAATCCAATAATTAATTAAAAAGTATTGAGCACAGTAATCTCCATACATACATCTGGTGTAAATTTATATATATATATATATTTAAAAGACCTCAATCCAATAATTACATCAAAAGTATTGAGAACAGTATCCTCCAATCATACATCTGCTGTAACTTTATATATATCTAATAGACCTCAATCCAATAATTACTTCCAATGCATTGAGTACAGTATCCTCCATACATACATCTGCTGTAACTTTATATATATCTAATAGACCTCAATCCAATAATTAATTCAAAGGTATTGAGCACAGTATTCTCCATATATACATATGGTGTAACTTTATATGTATATTTAATAGACCTCAATCCAATAATTAATTCCAATGTATTAAGAACAGTACCCTCCATACATATATCTGCTACAACTTCATATATATCTAATAGACCTTAATCCAATAATTAATTCTAATGTATTAAGAACAGTACCCTCCATATATATATCTGCTGTAATTTTATATATATCTAATAGACCTCAATCCAATAATTAATTCCAATGTATTGTGAACAGTATCCTCCATACATACATCTGCTGTAACTTTATATATATCTAATAGACCTCAAACGAATAATTAAGTCCAATGTATTGAGCACAGTATCCTCCATACATACATCTGCTGTAACTTTATATATATTTAATAGACCTCAATCCAATCATTAATTCAAAAGCATTGAGCACTTTATTCTCCATACATACATCTGCGGTAACTTTATAATTATCTAATAGACCTCAAACCAATAATTAATTCCAATGTATTGAGCACAGTAACCTTCATACATACATCTGCTGTAGCTTTATATATATCTAATAGACCTCAATCCAATAATTAATTCCAATGTATTGAGAAAAGTATTCTCCATAAATACATCTGGTGTAACTTTATATATATATTTAATAGACCTCAATGCAATAATTAATTCCAATGTATTGAGCACAGTATCCTCCATACATACATCTGCTGTAACTTTATATATATGTAATAGACCTCAACCCAATAATTAATTCCAATGTATTGTGAACAGTCTCCTCCATACATATATCTGCTGTAACTTTATATATATCTAATAGTCCTCAATCCGATAATTAATTCCAATGTATTGAGAACAGTATCCTCCATACATACATCTGCTGTAACTTTATATATATGTAATAGACCTCAATCCAATAATTAATTCCAATGTATTGTGAACAGTATCCTCCATACATACATCTGCTGTAACTTTATGTATATCTAATAGTCCTCAATGCAATAATTAATTCCAATGTATTGAGAAAAGTATTCTCCATACATACATCTGGTGTAAGTTTATATATATATATTTAATAGACCTCAATGCAATAATTAATTCCAATGTATTGAGAAAAGTATTCTCCATACATACATCTGGTGTAACTTTATATATATGTAATAGACCTCAATCCAATAATTAATTCCAATGTATTGAGAAAAGTATTCTCCATACATACATCTGGTGTAACTATATATATATATATATATTTAATATACCTCAAACCAATAATTATTTCCAATGTATTGAGCACAGTATTCTCCATACATACATCTGCTGTAACTTTATATATATCTAATAGACCTCAAACGAATAATTAATTCCAATGTATTGAGCACAGTATCCTCCATACATACATCTGCTGTAACTTTATATATATTTAATAGACCTCAATCCAATCATTAATTCAAAAGTATTGAGCACCTTATTCTCCATACATACATCTGCGGTAACTTTATATATATCTAATAGACCTCAAACCAATAATTAATTCCAATGTATTGAGCACTGAATTCTCCATACATACATCTGGTGTAACTTTATATATATCTAATAGTTCTCAAACCAATTATTAATCCCAATGTATTGAGAAAAGTATCCTCCATACATACATCTGCTGTAATTTTGTATACATCTAATAGACCTCAATCCAATAATTAATTCCAATGTATTGAGAACAGTATCATCCATACATACATCTGGTGTAACTTTATATATATATTTAGTAGACCTTAATCCACTAATTACTTCCAATGTATTGAGAACAGTATCCTCCATGCATACATCTGCTATAACTTTATATGTATCTAATTGACCTCAATCCAATAATTAATTCCAATGTATTGAGAACAGTATTATCTATTATTAGTCTATTAGATATATATATTGGTCTATTAGATATATATATAAAGTTACAGCCGATGTATGTATGGAGGATACTGTTCTCAATACATTGGAATTAATAATTGGATTGAGGTCTATTTGATACATATAAAGTTATAGCAGATGTATGCATGGAGGATACTGTTCTCAATACATTGGAAGTAATTAGTGGATTAAGGTCTACGAAATATATATATAAAGTTACAGCAGATGTATGTATGGAGGGTACTCTTCTTAATACATTGGAATAAATTATTGGATTGAGGTCTTTTAGATATATATAAAGTTGAAGCAGATATATGTATGGAGGGTACTGTTCTTAATACATTGGAATTAATTATTGGATTAAGGTCTATTAGATATATATGAAGTTGAAGCAGATATATGTATGGAGGGTACTGTTCTTAATACATTGGAATTAATTATTGGATTGAGGTCTATTTAATATACATATAAAGTTACACCATATGTATGTATGGAGAATACTGTGCTCAATACCTTTGAATTAATTGTTGGTTTGAGGTCTATTAGATATATATAAAGTTACAGCAGATGTATGTATGGAGGATACTGTTCTCAATGCATTGGAAGTAATTATTGGATTGAGGTCTATTAGATATATATAAAGTTAATGCAGATGTATGAATGGAGGATACTGTTCTCAATACTTTTGAAGTAATTATTGGATTGAGGTCTATTAAATATATATATATATAAAGTTACACCAGATGTATGTATGCAGATTACTGTGCTCAATACTTTTTTATTAATTATTGGATTGATGTCTATTAAATTTATATAATGTGACAGCAGATGTATGTATGGAGGATACTGTGCTCAATACATTGGAATTAATATCTGGGTTGAGGTCTATTAGATATATATAAAGTTACAGCAGATGTACGTATGGAGGATACTGTTCTCAATACAATGGAATTAATAATTGGATTGAGGTCTATTAAATAAATATATATAAGATTACACCAGATGTATGTATAGAGAATACTGTGCACAATACTTTTGAATTAAATATTGGCTTGAGGTCTATTAGATATATATATAAATTTACAGCAGATGTATGTATGGAGGATACTTTTCTCAATACATTGAAATTAATTACTGGATTGAGGTCTATTAGATATATATAAAGTTACAGCAGATGTATGTATGGAGGATACTGTTCACAATACATTGGAATTAATTATTGGATTGTGGTCTATTAGATATATATATAAAGTTGCAGCAGATGTATGTATGGAGGATACTGTTCTCAATACATTGGAATTAATTATTGGATTGAGGTCTATTAGATATACACAAAATTACAGCAGATGTATGTATGGAGGATACGGTTCTCAATACATTGTAATTAATTATTGGATTGAGGTCTATTAGATGTATACAAATTACAGCAGATGTATGTATGGAGGATACTTTTCTCAATACATTGAAATTAATTACTGGATTGAGGTCTATTAGATATATATAAAGTTACAGCAGATGTATGTATGGAGGATACTGTTCACAATACATTGGAATTAATTATTGGATTGAGGTCTATTAAATATATATAAAGTTACAGCAGATGTATGTATGGAGGATACTGTTCTCAATTCATTGGAATTAATTATTGGATTGAGGTCTATAAAATATACATATAAAGTTACACCATATGTATGTATGGAGAATACTGTGCTCAATACCTTTGAATTAATTATTGGATTGAGGTCTATTAGATATATATAAAGTTACAGCAGATGTATGTATGGAGGATACTGTTCTCAATGCATTGGAAGTAATTATTGGATTGAGGTCTATTAGATATATATAACGTTACAGCAGATGTATGTTTGGAGGATACTGTTCTCAATACTTTTGAAGTAATTATTAGATTGAGGTCTATTAAATATATATATATAAAGTTACACCAGATGTATGTATGGAGATTACTGTGCTCAATACTTTTTAATTAATTATTGGATTGATGTCTATTAAATTTATATAATGTTACAGCAGATGTATGTATGGAGGATACTGTGCTCAATACATTGGAATTAATATTTGGGTTGAGGTCTATTAGATATATATAAAGTTACAGCAGATGTATGTATGGAGGATACTGTTCTCAATACATTGGAATTAATAATTGGATTGAGGTCTATTAGATACATATAAAGTTATAGCAGATGTATGCATGGAGGATACTGTTCTCAATACATTGGAAGTAATTAGTGGATTAAGGTCTACTAAATATATATATAAAGTTACACCAGATGTATGTATAGCTGATACTGTTCTCAATACATTGGAATTAATTATTTGTTTGAGGTCTATTAGATATATATAAAGTTACAGCAGATGTATGTATGGAGAATACTGTGCTCAATACATTGGAAATAATTATTGGTTTGAGGTCTATTAAATATATATATGTAAAGTTACACCAGATGTATGTATGGAGAATACTTTTCTCAATACATTGGAATTAATTATTGGATTGAGGTCTATTACATATATATAAAGTTACAGCAGATGTATGTATAGAGGATACTGTGCTCAATACATTGGAATTAATTATTGCATTGAGGACTATTAGATATATATAAAGTTACAGCAGATGTATGTATGGAGGATACTGTTCACAATACATTGGAATTAATTATTGGATTGAGGTCTATTAGATATATATAAAGTTACAGCAGATGTATGTATGGAGGATACTGTGCTCAATACATTGGAATTAATTATTGGTTTGAGGTCTATTAGATATATATAAAGTTACAGCAGATGTATGTATGGAGAGTACTGTTCTCAATACATTGGAATAAATTATCGGATTGAGGACTATTAGATATATGTAAGTTACAGCAGATGTATGTATGGAGGATACTGTTCACATTACATTGGAATTAATTATTGGATTGAGGTCTATTACATATATATAATGTTACAGCAGATGTATGTATGGAGGATACTGTGCTCAATACATTGGAATTAATTATTGCATTGAGGTCTTTTAATATATATATAAAGTTACACCAGATGTATGTATGGAGAATACTTTTCTCAATACATTGGAATTAATTACTGGATTGAGGTCTATTAGATATATATAAAGTTACAGCAGATGTATGTATGAAGGTTACTGTGCTCAATACATTGGAATTAATTATTGGTTTGAGGTCTATTAGATAATTATAAAGTTACCGCAGATGTATGTATGGAGAATAAAGTGCTCAATACTTTTGAATTAATGATTGGATTGAGGTCTATTAAATATATATAAAGTTACAGCAGATGTATGTATGGAGGATACTGTGCTTAATACATTGGACTTAATTATTCGTTTGAGGTCTATTAGATATATATAAAGTTACAGCTGATGTATGTATGTAGAATACTGTGCTCAATACATTGGAAATAATTATTGGTTTGAGGTCTATTACATATATATAAAGTTACAGCAGATGTATGTATGGAGGATACTGTGCTCAATACATTGGAATTAATTATTGCATTGAGGACTATTAGATATATATAAAGTTACAGCTGATGTATGTATGGAGGATACTGTTCACAATACATTGGAATTAATTATTGGATTGAGGTCTATTAGATATATATAAAATTACAGCAGATATATGTATGGAGGATACCTTTCTCAATACATTGGAATTAATAATTGCATTGAGGTCTACTAAACATATATTAACCTACAGCAGATGTATGTATGAAGGATACTGTGCTCAGTACATTGGAAATAATTATTGGATTGAGGTCTTTTAGATATATATAAAGTTGAAGCAGATATATGTATGGAGGGTACTGTTCTTAATACATTGGAATTAATTATTGGATTAAGGTCTATTAGATATATATGAAGTTGAAGCAGATATATGTATGGAGGATACTGTTCTCAATACATTGGAATTAATTATTGCATTGAGGTCTATTAAATATATTTATAAAGTTACACCAGATGTATGTATGGAGAATACTGTGCTCAATACATTGGAATTAATATTTGGGTTGAGGTCTATTTGATATATATAAAGTTACAGCAGATGTACGTATGGAGGATACTGTTCTCAATACATTGGAATTAATAATTGGATTGAGGTCAATTAGATACATATAAAGTTATAGTAGATGTATGCATGGAGGATAATGTTCTCAATACATTGGAAGTAATTAGTGGATTAAGGTCTACTAAATATATATATAAAGTTACACCAGATGTATGTATGGATGGTACTGTTCTCAATACATTGGAATTAATTATTGGATTGAGGTCTATTAGATGTATACAAAATTACAGCAGATGTATGTATGGAGGATACTTTTCTCAATACATTGGGATTAATTATTGGTTTGAGGTCTATTAGATATATATAAAGTTACCGCAGATGTATGTATGGAGATTACTGTTACCAATACATTGGAAGTAATTATTGGATTGAGGTCTACTAAATATATATATAAAGTTACACCAGATGTATTTATGGAGGATACTATGCTCAATACATTGGAATTAATTATTGGTTTGAGGTCTATTAGATATATATAAAGTTACAGCAGATGTATGTATGGAGGATACTGTTCTCAACACATTGGAATTAATTATTGGATTGAGGTCTATGAAATATATACAAAGTTACAGCAGATGTATGTATGGAGGATACTGTTCTCAACACATTGGAATTAATTATTAGATTGTGGTCTATTAGATATATATAAAGTTACAGCAGATGTATGTATGAAGGATACTGTGCTCAATACATTGGAATTAATTATTGGTTTGAGGTGTATAAGATATATAAAAAGTTAAAGCAGATGTATGTATCGAGGATACTGTTCTCAATACATTGGAATTAATTATTGGATTGAGGTCTATTAGATATATATAAAATTACAGCAGATATATGTATGGAGGATACTGTTCTCAATACATTGGAATTAATTATTGCATTGAGGTCTATTAAATATATATATAAAGTTACACCAGATGTATGTATGGAGAATACTTTTCTCAATACATTGGAATTAATTACTGGATTGAGGTCTATTAGATATATATAAAGTTACAGCAGATGTATATATGGAGGTTACTGTGCTCAATACATTGGAATTAATTATTGGTTTGAGGTCTATTAGATATATATAAAGTTACCGCAGATGTATGTATGGAGAATAAAGTGCTCAATACTTTTAAATTAATTGTTGGATTGAGGTCTATTAGATATACAAAAAATTACAGCAGATGTATGTATGGAGGATACGGTTCTCAATACATTGTTATTAATTATTGGATTGAGGTCTATTAGATGTATACCAGTTACAGCAGATGTATGTTTGGAGGATACTGTTCTCAATACTTTTGAAGTAATTATTGGATTGAGGTCTATTAGATATATATAAAATTACAGCAGATATATGTATGGAGGATACTGTTCTCAATACATTGGAATTAATTATTGGTTTGAGGTGTATTAGATATATAAAAAGTTAAAGCAGATGTATGTATGGAGGATACTGTTCTCAATAAATTGGAATTAATTATTGCATTGAGTTCTATTAAATATATATAGAAAGTTACACCAGATGTATGTATGGAGAATACTTTTCTCAATACATTGGAATTAATTATTGGATTGAGGTCTATTAGATATATATAAAGTTGAAGCAGATGTATGTATGGAGGTTACTGTGCTCAATACATTGGAATTAATTATTGGTTTAAGGTCTATTAAATATATATATATATATATATATATATATATATATATATATATATATATATATAAAGTTACACCAGATGTATGTATGGAGAATACTGTGCTCAATACTTTTGAATTAATTGTTGGATTGAGGTCTATTAAACATATATTAACCTACAGCAGATGTATGTATGAAGGATACTGTGCTCAATACATTGGAATTAATTATTGGATTGAGGTCTATTAGATATATATAAAGTTGAAGCAGATATATGTATGGAGGGTACTGTTCTTAATACATTGGAATTAATTATTGGATTGAGGTCTATTAATTATATTTAAAGTTACAGCAGATGTATGTATGGAGGATACTGTTCTCAATACATTGGAATTAATTATTGGATTGAGGTCTATTAAATATACATATAAAGTTACACCATATGTATGTATGGAGAATACTGTGCTCAATACCTTTGAATTAATTATTGGATTGAGGTCTATTAGATATATATAAAGTTACAGCAGATGTATGTATGCAGGATACTGTTCTCAATAGAACAGTATCATTCATATTATTGGAAGTAATTTTTGGATTGAGGTCTATTAGAAATATATAAAGTTACAGCAGATGTATGTTTGGAGGATACTGTTCTCAATACTTTTGAAGTAATTATTGGATTGAGGTCTATTAAATATATATATATATATAAAGTTACACCAGATGTATGTATGGAGATTACTGTGCTCAATACTTTTGAATTAATTATTGGATTGATGTCTATTAAATTTATATAAAGTTACCGCAGATGTATGTATGGAGAATACTGTTACCAATACATTGGAAGGAATTATTGGATTGAGGTCTACTAAATATATATATAAATTTACACCAGATGTATGTATGGAGGATACTGTTCTCAATACATTAGAATTAATTATTGGTTTGAGGTCTATTAGATATATATAAAGTTACAGCAGATGTATGTATAGAGGATACTGTGCTCAATACATTGGAATTAATTATTAGTTTGAGGTCTATTAGATATATATATAAAGTTACAGCAGATGTATGTATGGAGAATACTGTGCTCAATACTTTTGAATTAATTATTGGATTGATGTCTATTAAATTTATATAATGTTACAGCAGATGTATGTATGGAGGGTACTGTTCTTAATACATTGGAATTAATTATTGGATTGAGGTCTATTAATTATATTTAAAGTTACAGCAGATGTATGTATGGAGGATACTGTTCTCAATACATTGGAATTAATTATTGGATTGAGGTCTATTAAATATACATATAAAGTTACACCATATGTATGTATGGAGAATACTGTGCTCAATACTTTTGAGTTTATTATTGGATTGATGTCAATTATATTTATATAATGTTACAGCAGATGTATGTGTGGTATATGGGGCCTCTCGAATGTGCTCTAGGACAGATTGAATGGGATCATGAACTGCTTTTTATGATTTGTCTTCGGCACCTCGAGACGGGCCCATGTGTCCCACCTATAAGGCGAGTTGGAGTGGCTCTTCCCCTGCAACCGTAGACAATGTTTCCTCGGATCTTTTCTATACCAAACCATCACCACCCACCATCCTTCCTACATCTAGAGCCTCCTACAATTCAAATCCTCGGTCCACGCACTGGAAACAAGATCTTGCCTTTATGACGTCCATACTCCTTCCCACAGAACCAAAACATTCGAACGCTCCTTCCTCGCCTGCTCCTCTTCCCTTTGGAATTCCTTTCCATCTAATATCCGACATGCTTCTTCTCTATCCTCATTCAAATCCCTCCTTTTTCAACACCTTCTTTCTCTCCAAAATGATGCTCTCTAATTGCGAAATTTCAGTTTAGGATTAACATCTGGATCAGAAGTGGATAATAGATTTGGATAATACACAAACTTTGCTAATCCATTCATTATTTTATTATTTTTCATTTTCTCTGTTTGTTTTTTTTTTTTTTTACTTTTTTTTTACTTTTTTCTTGTTATTTCTCTTTTTTTTGTTTTGCTCAAATCAATTATATTTTTTCGATAAGAAAACCTTTTTATTTGCTTATTAATTTTACAGAAGATATTGTAAAAATTAATTGTTCTATATTCTATAGTCTTATGGCCAGATAATGTTACTGTTTCATTGGTTCCTTCATGTTATTCTTAAGGGATCTAGTCCCAGAATAATGTTCTTTTATCTATCTATCTAACTATCTATGTATGGAGGTTACTGTGCTCAATACATTGGAATTAATTATTGGTTTGAGGTCTATTAGATATATATAAAGTTACAGCAGATGTATGTATGGAGAATACTGTTCTCAATACATTGGAATAAATTATCGGATTGAGGACTATTAGATATATATAAAGTTACAGCAGAAGTATGTATGGAGGATACTGTTCACAATACATTGGAATTAATTATTGGATTGAGGTCTATTACATATATATAAAGTTACAGCAGATGTATGTATGGAGGATACTGTGCTCAATACATTGGAATTAATTATTGCATTAAGGTCTATTAAATATATATATATAAAGTTACACCAGATGTATGTATGGAGAATACTTTTCTCAATACATTGGAATTAATTACTGGATTGAGGTCTATTAGATATATATAAAGTTACAGCAGATGTATGTATGAAGGTTACTGTGCTCAATACATTGGAATTAATTATTGGTTTGAGGTCTATTAGATATATATTAAGTTACCGCAGATGTATGTATGGAGAATAAAGTGCTCAATACTTTTGAATTAATGATTGGATTGAGGTCTATTAAATATATATAAAGTTACAGCAGATGTATGTATGGAGGATACTGTGCTCAATACATTGGAATAAATTATTCGTTTGAGGTCTATTAGATATATATAAAGTTACAGCAGATGTATGTATGGAGAATACTGTGCTCAATACATTGGAATTAATTATTGGTATGAGGTCTATTAAATATACATATAAAGATACACCAGATGTATATATGGAGAATACTGTGCTCAATACTTTTGAATTAATTGTTGGATTGAGGTCTATTAGATACATATAAAGTTACAGCTGATGTATGTATGGAGAATACTGTGCTCAATACATTGGAATTATTTATTGGTTTGAGGTCTAATTAATATATATAAAGTTACAGCAGATGTATGTATGGAGGATACTGTTCTCAATACATTCGAATTAATTATTGGTTTGAGGTCTATTAAATATACATATAAAGATACACCAGATGTATATATGGAGAATACTGTGCTCAATACTTTTGAATTAATTGTTGGATTGAGGTCTATTAAATATATATAATGTTACAGTAGATGTATGTATGGAGGATACTATGCTCAATACTTTTGAATTAATTATTGGATTGAGGTCTATTAGATAAAGTTTAATAGTAAATAGTAAATATTTATATAAAATTACAGCAGATGTATGGATGGAGGATTCTGTTCTCAATACATTGGAATTGATTATTGGATTGAGGTCTATTAGATATATATATATATATATATAGTTACAGCAGATGTATGTATGGAGGATACTGATCTTAAAACATTGAAATTAATTTTTGGTTTGAGGTCTAGTAAATATATATATATATATATATAAAGTTACACCAGATGTATGTATGGAAAATACTGTGCTCAATACTTTTGAATTAATAGTTGGATTGAGGTCTATTAAACATATATTAAGTTACAGCAGATGTATGAATGGAGGATACTGTGCTCAATACATTGGAATTAATTATTGGTTTGAGGTCTATTTGATATATAGAGTTACAGCAGATGTATGTATGAAGGATACTGTTCTCAATTCATTGGAATTAATTATTGGATTGAGGTATATTAAATATATATATAAAGTTACACCAGATGTATGTATGGAGAATACTGTGCTCAATACTTTTGAATTAATTGTTGGATTGAGGTCGATTAAACATATATTTAGTTACAGCAAATGTATGTATGGAGGATACTGCGCTCAATACATTGGAATTAATTATTGGATTAAGGTCTATTAAATGTATTTAAGGTTACATCAGATGTACATATGGAGAATAATGTGCTCAATACTTTTAAATTAATTATTGGTTTGAGGTCAATTAAATATATATAAAGTTACAGCAGATGGATGTATTAAAGATACTGTTCTCAATACATTGGAATTAATTATTGGATTGAGGTCTATTAAATATATATATATATAGTTACAAGAGATGTATTTATGGAGAATACTGTGCTCAATACTTTTGAATTAATTATTGGATTGAGGTCTATTAAGCATATATTAAGTTACAGCAGATGTATGTATGGAGGATACTGTGCTCAATACATTGAAATTATGTATTGGATTGAGGTCTATTAGATATTTATGAAATTACAGCAGTTGTATGTATGGAGAATTCTGTTCTCAATACAATGGAATTAATTATTGGATTGAGGTCTATTAGATATATATATATTAAGTTACAGCAGATGTATGTATGGAGGATTCTGTTCTCAATACATTGGAATTAATTATTGGATTGAGGTCTATTAGATATACATAAAATTACAGCAGATGTATGTATAGAGGATTCTGTTCTCAATTCATCGGAATTAATTATTGGATTGAGGTCAATTAAATATATATATATAATGTTACACCAGATGTATGTATAGAGAATATTGTTTTCAATACCTTTGAATTAATTATTGGATTGAGTCTATTATATTAATATAAAGTTACAGCAGATGAATGTATTAAAGATACTGTGCTCAAAACATGGGAATTAATTTATGGATTGAGGTCTAATAAATATAGATATAAGGTTACACCAGATGTATGTATGGAGAATACTGAGCTCAATACTTTTGATTTAATTATTGGGTTGAGGTCTATTAGATATATATATATATATATATAATGTTACAGCAGATGTATTTATGGAGGATTCTTTTCTCAATGCATTGGAATTAATTATTGGATTGAGGTCTAATACATATATATAAAGTTACAGCAGATGTATGTATGGAGGATACTGTGCTCAATACTTTTGAATTAATTGTTGGATTGAGGTCTATTAAATATATATAATGTTACAGTAGATGTATGTATGGAGGATACTGTGCTCAATACTTTTGAATTAATTATTGGATTGAGGTCTATTTGATGTATATAAAGTTACAGCATATGTATGGATGGAGGATTCTGTGCTCAATACTTTTGATTTAATTGTTGGATTGAGGTCTTTTAAACATATATTAAGTTACAGCAGATGTATGTATGGAGGATACTGCGCTCAATACATTGGAATTAATTATTGGATTGAGGTCTATTAAATGTATTTAAGGTTACACCAGATGTACGTATGGAGAATACGGTGCTCAATACTTTTGAATTAATTATTGGTTTGAGGTCTTTTAAATATATATAAAGTTACAGCAGATGGATGTATTAAAGATACTGTTCTCAATACATTGGAATTAATTATTGGATTGAGGTCTATTAAATATATATATAAAGTTACAAGAGATGTATGTATGGAGAATACTGTGCTCAATACCTTTGAATTAATTATTGGATCGATGTCGATTAAGTATATATAAAGTTACAGCAGATGTATGTATGGAGGATACTGTTCTCAATACATTGGAATTAATTATTGGTTTGAGGTCTATTAAATATACATATAAAGATACACCAGATGTATGTATGGAGAATACTGTACTCAATACATTTGAATTAATTGTTGGATTGAGGTCTATAAAATATAAATAAAGTTACAGCAGATGTATGTATGGAGGATTCTGTGCTCAATACTTTTAAATTGATTATTGGATTGAGGTCTATTAGATATACATAAAGTTACAGCAGATGTATGTATGGAGGATACTGTTCTCAATACATTGGAAGTAATTATTGGATTGAGGTCTATTAGATATCTATATAATGTTACACCAGATGTATGTATGGAGGGTACTGTTCTTAATACATTGGAATTAATTATTGGATTAAGGTCTATTTGATATATAGAGTTACAGCAGATGTATGTATGAAGGATAATGTTTTCAATACATTGGAATTAATTATTGGATTGAGGCATATTAAATATATATATATATATATATATATATAAAGTTACACCAGATGTATGTATGGAGAATACTGTGCTCTATACTTTTGAATTGATTATTGGATTGAGGTCTATTAGATATACATAAAGTTACAGCAGATGTATGTATGGAAGATACTGTGCTCTATACATTGGAATTATTTATTGGTTTGAGGTCTATTTAATATATATAAAGTTACAGCAGATGGATATATGGAGGATACTGTGCTCAATACATTGTAATTAATGAAGTTACAACAGATGTATGTATGGAGGATACTGTTCTCAATACATTGGAATTAATTATTGGATTGTGGTCTATTAGATATATATAAAGTTACAGCAGATGTATGTATGGAGGATTCTGTTCTCAATACATTGGAATTAATTATTTTATTGAGGCCTATTAGATATATATAAAGTTACAGCAGATGGATATATTAAAGATACTGTTCTCAATACATCGGAATTAATTATTGGATTGAGGTCTATTAAATATATATATATATATATATATATATATATATATATATATATATATATATATATATATATATATATATATATATAATATTACACCAGGTGTATGTATGGAGAATATTGTTGTCAATACCTTTGAATTAATTATTGGATTGAGTCTATTATATTAATTTAAAGTTACAGCAGATGTATGTGTCGAGGATACTGTGCTCAAAACATTGGAATTAATTATTGGATTGAGGTGTAATAAATATATATATATATATAAGGTTACACCAGATGTATGTATGGAGAATACTGAGCTCAATACTTTTGATTTAATTATTGGGTTGAGGTCTATTAGATATATATATATATATATATATATATATATATATATATATATATATATAAAGTTACAGCAGATGTATTTATGGAGGATTCTGTTCTCAATGCATTGGAATTAATTATTGGTTTGAGGTCTATTAAATATACATATAAAGATACACCAGATGTATATATGGAGAATACTGTGCTCAATACTTTTGAATTAATTGTTGGATTGAGGTCTATTAAATATATATAATGTTACAGTAGATGTATGTATGGAGGATACTGTGCTCAATACTTTTGAATTAATTATTGGATTGAGGTCTATTAGATATATATAAAGTTACAGCAGATGTATGGATGGAGGATTCTGTTCTCAATACATTGGAATTAATTATTGGTTTGAGGTCTAGTAAATATATATATATAAAGTTACACCAGATGTATGTATGGAGAATACTGTGCTCAATACTTTTGAATTAATAGTTGGATTGAGGTCTATTAAACATATATTAAGTTACAGCAGATGTATGAATGGAGGATACTGTGCTCAATACATTGGAATTAATTATTGGTTTGAGGTCTATTTGATATATAGAGTTACAGCAGATTTATGTATGAAGGATATTGTTCTCAATTCATTGGAATTAATTGTTGGATTGAGGTATATTAAATATATATATAAAGTTACACCAGATGTATGTATGGAGAATACTGTGCTCAATACTTTTGAATTAATTGTTGGATTGAGGTCGATTAAACATATATTTAGTTACAGCAAATGTATGTATGGAGGATACTGCGCTCAATACATTGGAATTAATTATTGGATTGAGGTGTAATAAATATATATATATAAGGTTACACCAGATGTATGTATGGAGAATACTGTGCTCAATACTTTTGAATTAATTATTGGGTTGAGGTCTATTAGATATATATTAAGTTACAGCAGATGTATGTATGGAGGATACTGTTCTCAATACATTGGAATTAATTATTGGTTTGAGGTCTATTAGATATATATTAAGTTACAGCAGATGTATGTATGGAGGATACTGTGCTCAATATATTGGAATTAATTGTTGATTTGAGGTCTATTAAATATATATAGAGTTACAGCAGATGTATGTATGGAGGATACTGTGCTCAATACTTTTGAATTAATTATTGGATTGAGGTCTATTAAATATATATATATAAAGTTACACCAGATGTATGTATGGAGAATACTGTTCTCAATACATTGGAAGTAATTATTGGATTGAGGTCTATTAGATATATATAAAGTTACAGCAGATGTATGTTTGGAGGATACTGTTCTCATTACATTGGAATTAATTATTGGATTGAGGTCTATTAGATATATATAAAGTTACAGCAGATGTATGTATGGAGTATACTGTGCTCAATACATTGGAATTAATTATTGGTTTGAGGTCTATTAGATATATAGAGTTACAGCAGATGTATGTATGGAGGATACTGTTCTCAATACATTGGAATTTATTATTGGATTGAGGTCTATTAAATATATATATAAAGTTACACCAGATGTATGTATGGAGAATACTGTGCTCAATACTTTTGAATTAATTATTGGGTTGAGGTCTATTAGATATATATTAAGTTACAGCAGATGTATGTATGGAGGATACTGTTCTCAATACATTGGAATTAATTATTGGTTTGAGGTCTATTAGATATATATAAAGTTACAGCAGATGTATGTATGGAGGATACTGTGCTCAATATATTGGAATTAATTGTTGGTTTGAGGTCTATTAAATATATATAGAGTTACAGCAGATGTATGTATGGAGGATACTGTGCTCAATACTTTTGAATTAATTATTGGATTGAGGTCTATTAAATATATATAATGTTACAGCAGATGTATGTAAATGCCGTGATATTCTAACTTGCGTGGGAACAAATTAATAATGGTACGTAAATTATATGTTTTCTGCTACTGATGACGGCATAAAATTTCAATTTTAATCAGAAATTTTGTATAAGTTTAACTCTCTACCAAGATCCAACTTTTAGTGAAAAATATATTTTCTGCATCTAAGATCCTTTCATATAATGAATAATATTAAAAAACTGAATGTGGGAGTGACGGAAGTTACCATTTTCGGGTTTGACAATTATTTTTCCATTAAAAACAACCAAAAACTTGAGTTTTTCAGGATAGTCTAATGCAGAACATTGCTTGTTAATAGAGTAAAAAAAAAATAGATATGCTGTAAGACAATATTTTTAAGTTACATATCTATAACAGTAAACTTGCTCGTAGTTTCAGAATTTCCTGTATACGAAGTTCAATCACATAATCCCGAAACAAAATCGCTAAATGCTGAAGCTCCTTACCCCTCAGTTTGGAATTCACGTTTTGGGAATAATATTATACCGAAAGAGTGAACCCAGGGAACTTGGTATATAATAATTTATTCAACACCATAATTTTATGAGGCAAGAGATATATACTCAATTCATAAAATACTAGGCCAACAGATGTCTTATTCAGACTTAGAGATTAAAAATGAGGTCATTGATCTTTTACAACAATGATCGTACTTCAGTATTGGATAACTTCACTTGGTTCAGCTTGTACTCCATGTAGACACACTCGTCGGGATTCAGCTTCAATCCCGCTGATTTCATTCGCTTCAATTGAATTTAGTTTCATTCTGTGCATTTATCAATACATCATCCATCGCTACTTGTACCCCTTTGATATCTCGTAAAAGTGAACACATCTATTGCTGAACCACTTTCGGGGCAGAGCAGAGCCCAAACGGCAGTTTCTTATTTGGGTATTAATCTCAGAGAGTTGGAATGATGTATTTAGAGGTTCTTTCTGTGACTAGAATCTACCAGAAACCACAGGCACAGCCCAACTTCGTAAATCTCTTACTCTGATGGAGCTCTACAGATATTTCTCAAGCGACTGGAGAGGATAATAACAAATAATGTATGTATGGAGGATACTGTTCTCAATACATTGGAATTAATCATTGGATTGAGGTCTATTAAATATATATAAAGTTACAGCAGATGTATGTTTGGAGGATACTGTTCTCAATACATTGGAATTAATTATTGGATTGAGGTCTATTAAATATATATATAACGTTACACCAGATGTATGTATGAAGAATACTGTGCTCAATACTTTTGAATTAATTATTGGGTTGAGGTCTATTAGATATATATAAAGTTACAGCAGATGTATGTATGGAGAATACTGTGCTCAATTCTTTTGAATTAATTATTGGATTGAGGTCTATTAAATATATATAAAGTTACAGCAGATGTATGTATGGAGAATACTGTGCTCAATACATTGGAATTAATTATTGGTTTGAGGTCTATTAGATGTATATAAAGTTACAGCAGTTTGCCATAACAGCTTCACCCCTTAGCCATAGGCAAAGCGGTGTTAAGTGTAGAAGAACTTCTAAAGCCTTGGCAGGTGCGGTACGAAACGCTACCGTAATGTTCATGCATGCGATCTTTTGAATGCGACTGAGCGTCCGAACATGGGAGGCCCTATTCAGGGCTGTCCACCGCACTATGCTTCCATATTGAATTCTAGATCTTATAATGGCTGTATACATCCAGTGCATGGCGCTAGGTTTAAAACCTCAGGTGGTGCCCACAGCGCGTCTAACAAACCAAAAGTATGCTATTGCTTTCCTTTTGGTTTCAGTCAAATGGGGGCCCCAGTTTAGTTTGGAATCCAAAATAATTCCGAGGTATTTGACTTTTTGACTTAATTGGAGCTGTTTGCCAAAAAATATAGGAGTCCTAAAAGCATCCAGCTTCCGTTTCTTGGTAAAGAGAATCAATTCAGTCTTAGTTGGATTTACTGAGAGTCTAACTTCATTGCACCAAGTCTGAACAATATCACATGCGACCTGCAAGCGCTCAAAGATGGTGGTAATAAACTTACCTGTTATGATGATTACTCCATTATCTGCGAACGCCTGGCAGAGAATCCAGCATCCTCTAGTCTTCTCAACAGCTTATCCATTACAAGGCACCAGAGCAGTGGGGAGATGCAACTCCCTTGAGGGCAACCTGTGAAGGCCTGCGCATCTATTCAGACAGCCAGTCGGCTCTCCAAGCCCTGGAATCCTCTAGGGTAACTTCCGTTCTGGTAAAGGAGTGCAAACAGGCATTGGATCTACTCGTCTGCACGAAGAGATTGGAATTAGTATGGGTTCCTGGACATAAAGGAATCAAAGGCAACGAGATAGCTGACCAGCTTGCAAGGGAAGGCGCTGAGAACCCTATCTTTGGGCCAGAACCTTCAGTAAGCATCTCTAAAAGGTATTAGCGGAAGAAAGTCCACGATTGGACATCGAAAATAGCAGGTAAGGAGTGGAGGGAGTGCATCGGCCTCAAACAGGCTAAGACACTAATTAAAAAACCCTCTTCTTCTAGAGCCAAGTGGCTGCTGGGCCTCAACAGAAAGGAACTCCGACTGATTATCGGAGTGCTTACAGGTCACTGCAGGCTTAAAAGACACTTAAAGATCTCTAGAGTAGTAGGGAATGAGACCTGCCACTCCTGTAGGCAGGCAGCCGAGATTGCTCTACACTACATAGCTGAATGCAATTGATACGCGCCATTAAGATACAGATCGTTAGGATCTGACAAAATCATAGAACAAGAGGCTCCCTCCATTGAATGGACGTCCCTTCTGAACTTCATCAGGAAAACCAGAAGGTTCGAAATGGAGGGTTAATAAGCTTTCTTTATTGGTGACCACCCCCAAGATAGGCAAAAAAGACCACTAGGCCCATTTGCCGGACTTTGTCCCCCCACTCTTGCCAGTAACAGTATAAGTACCTCAATGGTTGATAATTATTAAAGAGATTACAACCTAGGTGTTCATTTACTGAGAGTCAGCTAGTAGTGAATTTTCATTAAATATTTTATTGTTAGTTGGAGATTTTAAAAATCGATTTCATTATTTCAGATATGCCTGTTTTAATTGGAATTACGTTTTGCATCAAAGAGACTAATTTTGTTAGGGATTGATCCTTCTATACCATCATGCGGATGTCAACTGACTTATTTTGTATTAATAAAGATTCATTATTTCAGTGAAACTTGATTTGAAGTTCTCTAACCTAACCATAAAGCACCGGTCCAGACCACCCCGCCCTGCTCCGGCCTTTTTAAAAAGTCCGTTCCTATATTTATAACTATACCCCGCGCACTAGACCGGACCGCCCCAGAACGGTCCAGACCGCGCATTTCGAACTAATCCTGCAACCGGCCTATTTCCTCCAAAAAGGGACAGATGAAAAGGCCCGGTGATTATACAAGAAGAAGCTCTCTCATATATATAAAACAATAAATAAAAATTCTATATTTCAATAATTTTCCTTCATAACTACTACCCTATGACGTGAAATCAGTAAATACTTACTTACGTAATTTGCTAATTCATAATATTTACTATACAGTTCAACTATGGGAATAAAACACAAAGCAATCGTTCAGTGAACAGTTTATTTTTATTAAAACTCTATAATGGAATTATTAAAAAGTATTGAATTAAAAAATTACAAGACGTATAAAATTTACAAAAGGTGAAGAATCACTTCGTTGTAAATAATAAATCGTTCTTGTTTAATTTGTGGAATTAATAGTAGGCAATGTTTAAATCAATGTCACATCATTGTTTATGACAGTGGTTCTCAACCTGGGGGACTGGTGATAAAACTAAAGGGGGGCGGGAGTTTATCGAGAAAAAATATATCGACAAAAAATAAAAAAATGTATTTATTTTAAAGAAAACATTCTGAAAAAATAAAATACACTTTACAATTATAGGTATAATACCCTTATAAATAGATATTGCACAATGTATTTAATAATTAACTTATCAAAACTAAATTAAAAACATTATTAATACTTATTAGTGACTCCCTTCGGTTCAGGTTCTAGAATATTCGAGACAAATCTATGCATTAACATTTTGAATATTGAATTGATATATAGTGTATTTGAAAATTAGAATCGATATATGCATTATGTGATTATGTAAATTAAATTAAATAGAAACCAATGTTATGATTACAGAACGATTTCAGTGAAAATTATTGTATAGGGGAGGGGGGGGGAGAGGGGGTGGCGCGATGAAAATTGTGATTGAAAATTGGGTCGCAAATACTAAAAGAATGAGAAACACTGCTTTATAAATTTAATTTTATTCATTTAAGTTTTAAAAGTTCATTTGATACACAATAAAATTAATTATGTAGAGGGCTGTGGTAACTATGAAGGTTAAAATATGAATATGAATACTTTCATATTCATATGAAAGTATTCCTATGACAAGAGTGTAGAAATAGAAACTGGGAAATCGGAAACAGCCGAGAGCATCCAATCAAGCCCGATCTCACTCTATAACATAAATAGGAGTGGGCATTATTAATGTTATTAATTGTTTGTTAAACTGTTATATTGCACACGTAAGCGATACCACCAACATATCGAATAAAATATCGATACAAATATCGAACGGAAAGTATCGATACAAATATCGAACGGAAAGTATCGATACAAATATCGAGCGGAAAGTATCGATACAAATATCGAACGGAAAGTATCGATACCACAGAATATCGGAAGTACCGAGAGCCACTGTCGTGCTCATAGATTATAGAATAACATCTTATCCCCTCCCCCCTCCACCGACTCAGCCCTCGGTCTCTATAGGATTAATTAGTCTAATTTATTTTAAATATCCCTAACTTATTTATTTTATAACATAAAAAAATGCAGTTAGTGCAGATTTGTCAACAAGCAAACTCGACAAGCAGATAAAATAGATTTTGTATATTTTATCAACTATAATTAAAAACAAAAACCAATACTGTATCAACGTCTATAAGTGATAACTGCTCTGTTGTTTTTAAATTTATTGGCATTCTTCTTATTAATAGTAATTGTTTAATTGTTATTATTAGTGCTTCTAATTTGTTATCACATTAATTATTTTTTTATCGAGTCTTAGGTAATAAATCAAATGAACTAATGACACTTATTGGTAACAAAAATTTATTGTCCTTTGAAATAAATGATTTTGGTTAATTTGTGTCACAAATTCTTATTATAGTAAATATTATACTATAGTATTATTATACTTTATTATAATATTATTATACTTACGCTTTCAATTAACCACTGAATTGTTTTTCATCCCATCAACAAAATGGTTTTGGAATTCTTAAAACTTACATTCCGTTAGTTACACTCTCAATTGGAATAAAAACTGATCGGCATTTTTAACTCTTGATTTCGATGTGAATATTTTGTCGCACATTCTACTGATTTTAATAACATCAGGTTGAAATTTTTATTTTTCGCTCGAAAATTTGGATATAGCGGTTTTTCACAGTGCTAAAACAAAATCTGACTCCACTTTTGAATAAAAAAATTCTGTTAATATACTTCACTCTGTAAATAATACCGTCACCACTAAATATAAGTCAATATACCCTTCAAATAGCTCTAAAGTAAATAGAATCTAAAAGAAAATATAAAAAGATATAAAAGATTATAGAGAACAAATTTTTTTAAATGAAATAATTAAATTTTGGAGTGTTCTGGTAGGTCTAGTGAGTTATATGTAAAATAGAGCAGTATTATTGTATGATAAAAATATATTTTTTTACTACGATAATGTTTATAACAGTAGTGTAAAGGTTTTATATTTACTATTTCTATCTAACTCAAAAAATAGAATCAGAACCCATGAAAACCTATAGAACAATTTCTATGCCATAGACAATTTTTGCAGTAACAGTAAATCGAAATGCGCAGGCGCAATCAAAAATCTAATTAAAAAAATGGAATCAGAACCCTTTAAATTCTAATGAACGATTTCTATGTCATAGATAACTTCAAAAGTAAGAGTAAATCAAAATGCGCATGCGCGATCAAAAATCTAATTCAAAAAAGAAATCAGAACCCATGAAAACCTATAAAACGATCCCAATGCCATAGAAAAATTTAACAGTAACAGTAAATCGAAATGCACAAAAGCAATCAAAAATCTAATTAAAAAAATGGAATCAGAACCATCAAAAACCTAATGAATGATACCTAAACCAAAGAATTTGGCAAACTTATAATTTATTAGAAGTGCTCGTTGTAGGACAAAACTTAGATATTTGCAACTTCGAAAACCTAATGAACGGTCACCAAATCGTGAAATCCACAACCCCTCTCTCCATAAAAAATAATAAATATTTAAAAATAATTAATCAGAATTTTTTTCAAAAACTTATGTTAATTGATCTTAACACTTAATATCAATTTTCTAAAAAACGAAAAAAATACGATATGTCTAAATTATTTCAAAAGTTATTATTTTAATAAAATATTTATTTTTCAATTATAAAATAAATGTTGGCACTGATATAAACATTACCTCATATGAATTCCAAAAATTAAATTAGAAACGATTAATTAATCACAACAAAAATTTATATAGGTAGGTATTTACTAAGAAAAGAGATGTTGGTGGCAAACTGACCTCAGCTTGAAAGAGTAGTATGTAAACAAAATTATTAAAATATTGGATTTTTATTTATTCATGTACTTATATATATATATATATATATATATATATATATATATATATATATATATATATATATATATATATATATATATATATATATATATATATATATGAGAGAGCTTCTCCCGCTATAATCACCCAACCGGCCTTTTCATCTGTCCCTGATTCCATCTGGAAAAGGCCGGTTTGGGCCGGAAGCGCGGGTCGGTCCGGGGCGGTCTTAGTGCGCGGCATATATAGAGGCTGAAAAAGGACTGATGCCAGGCCGGTCCGGACCGGTCCTAGTGCGCGCCCAGTTTAAGACAAACTTACATATATGTGTGTATTATGTATGACATAATCTCATTATATAATTATGAATCTTATATAATGAATTGTATATTATATTATTACTTATGATTATTATATAATGCATGATTATAAATTATGATACTATATACAATTTTATAATGATACTAATTATTATATTAATAATATAACATAATTATAACACATACCTAATCAAATAGATTAGTTTTAAGTAATTTTTCATATATTCTTGTGATTATTTATTTACCCATTAGTCTAAAATTCGTCAATTTCTTCGTCGGTTTCTGTCTTGAATCAACCTATTGAACTGTAGTCT
The DNA here is from genome assembly GCA_948150685.1 of Rhaphigaster nebulosa. Lineage (NCBI taxonomy): Eukaryota > Metazoa > Arthropoda > Insecta > Hemiptera > Pentatomidae > Rhaphigaster > Rhaphigaster nebulosa. Next base: position 187,327,764 of record OX411307.1, on the reverse strand, counting down.
TTCAGATGTTATATTTACTTTAGAAGTAAAATATATATTGAAGCATTCTCTGATTACCTTTAAATCTTTCTGATCAACAACAATATTGTCATTGCCCTTTATCAAATGGAGTTCTAATTTGTTTTATAAAACGAATCAATTTAGATTTTAAGATAATTATCTTATTATAATTATAATGGAACATATTAATCTCACATAATATCCCATATTATAATATTTTATGTAACATTTCGGTCTTATTTGATACATTTTTTGGCCAGGCAGAGCAGGCACTTGCCTGGGGTGGCAATTTTTATATGGCGACAAAATTTGATTTGATTTTTTTATTAATCCTTGATATCTCTGGTGGGAAGTATGGCCGTTATGAATGTTCGCCATCTGTCTTTGTCCGCAGCCAGCTCTCTTATTTCTGCCCATCGGATTCCAGCACGTTCTGCATCAGCCTCTATGGACCTCCTCCAAGTTATCCTGGGTCGACCAACTCTACGGTATCTCTGATTGTTCCAGTAGAGGGCTTCTCTTGCAATGTTGTCCCTTGGCCATCGTAAGGTATGCTCTATTCATTTCCACTTCCTTTCGCGGATTTCGGCAACTACCTCCCTCTGTCCTTTTCTTCGCCAAAGCTCCTCATTGCTAATCAATCTAGACCACCACACTCTTAAAATATCCCTCAAACACATGTTAAGAAAGGTTTGTAACTTCCTCATTATAGTATTGGTGACCTTCCAGATTTCAGACCCATAGAGTAGGATGGCCTTAACATTTGTATTAAAAATGCGGATTTTTAGGCAGATTTCACTTGATTGCCAGATCCTCTTCAGTTGTGCAAATGACCCTCTGGCTTTACGAATTCGACTTAAAACATCCTGTTCTGCGCCCCCATCCAGCGCCACCATGCTACCCTGGTACTGGAATGACTCGACTGTCTCTAATTCTTCATTCCCAAGTAATATATAGGGTTAGTGGATCTCGAGTTAACCTTCATCACTTTGGTTTTCCCTTTATTTATCTCTAATCCATAATTTCTTCCATTTATTTTCAGGTCTGCCAACTTCCCTGAAATATATATATGTGTGCTAAGTGACAGATGTCATCTGCATAATCTATGTCCTCCAGGCGTCCAGTGAGCCCCCATTGGATGCTTCTGCGTCTTCCCCTGCTTGCTGCTTTCATTACTTCGTCCAGAACCAAGAGAAATAATAGTGGGGAGAGCAGAAAACTCTGCCGCACTCACAGCCTGGTAGTAAACGGCTCAGTTAACTTGCCCTAATGTGCCACACTAGATACAAATGATTCGTAGATGAGCTTAATAATAGATATTAGTAGGGTGAGATTGGTGGTTCTGGAGCCTTTCTATGAGCATTCTGGCAGGGCAGCTCCGCAAAAGTGCTCATTTTGAGGGTCGGCCCCTATAGAATGCTCATCGCGCGGCATTGGACTTTGGATCCAAGACCGAGCCACTCCTGCCCACGTGACTGACTCATTATGCCTTAATTAATTTTTAATCCTTAATGCTAATCCCTAATCCTTAATCCTTAATCCTAATCCTTAATCCTAATTTATATTTTTTTGATAATAGGTTCGATATGTCTCAACCTTTTTCATGCGTTTCTCAACCGTATGCACCGTGAACTTTCTCCCAAATACGTAGGGTCGGAAATGGTCTATTGCCCACACTATTCCTAACAGTTCGCGCTCTAATGCACTATATCTGGTCTAGGCTTCCGTGAGGCGCCGACTAGCATAAGCAACAGGACGATCTCCTTTTTCCCCATCTTGTGACAAAACCGCTCCCAGTGCGTACTCGCTGGCATCTGTCGTGAGCATGAAGGTCTTCTCAAAGTCCGGGAAGGCAAGTACTGGTTCCTCTTGCAGCCGCGCCATACATTTGCGGATGTTATTCTCCATCTCTGGGGTAACAAACATTTTCTGTCCTTTTTTCAATAGGTTGTTGATAGGGACCAGATATTCCGCCATTTCCGGGACAAAACGTCGGTAGTAATTCAACGAGCCTAACAGACGACGTATCCCTTTTACATCTCTCGGTACCGCCATTCTGGAAATTGCGTCCACCTTGCTCTTATCTGGTTTCACTCCCTCCTTCGTAATGGTGTGTCCTAAGAAAGTAATCTCCCCTTTTCCTAGCAGTGACTTTTCAGCGGAGAGCTTCAGGCCAAATTCCCGTATCCTATTGAACACACTCTTGAGATCTTCCCTATGCTGCTTCTCCGTCTTGCTAAACACCAAGAGATCGTCCATATAGACCTGACACACGTCTTCATCCACTCCTCGGAGGAACTCATCCATTAATTTCTGAAAGGTAATGGGCGCGTTTTTGAGTCCGAACGGCATTCTAGTAAACTCATAATGTCCTCTTTCAAATGTGAACGCCGTTTTGGATTGATCTCTCGGGTGCATATTAATCTGATGGTACCCCGCCTTCAAATCTAGGGTGCTGAACACTGTTGCCCCGCTCAACCTATCTATGATGTCCTCGAATCGCGGAATGGGGTACTTCTCGTCTACCGTGTTTTCATTCAGCCTCCTATAATCGATCACAACCCTATACTTTTCTTCCCCAGGTGCGCTCTTTTTCTTCACCGCCCAAAGTGGACTATTGTACGGTGATGTGCTGTCCACAATGATTCCTTGCTCTTTAAGATTCTTTATCTCTTCCCTTATGTGCTGCCTCAACGCCTGCGGGTATCGCCTTTCCTTCACATATGTCGCACGCGCTTCCTTCAACGGTATTTCGTGCACGGTTTCTCCCGTCGCGCCTAACCGCTCGCCCTCTTTGTGAAAAATATCGTCAAAGTCCCGCCTGATTCTTACCCTCCAATCCTCCGCCTGGTTCACCGCGCCTACACACACCATTGCGTCTCTCACCCTCCCGTGACATTTGTACGTCTTACCCCCTATCTTAATGGACCATCTACCATCCTTATTTCGCGCACGCGTTCCTAATCGATTTAAAATATCGCACCCGATTATCCCATCATAACCACGCAACATATTCTCCACTACGTGAACTCTTACTTTGGTCCCTGTTCTAAACCACGCCCCCAGTTCCATCATCACCTCCCCCTCTACTGTACAAGGGCCACCCAGAGTAGTTAATTTACATGAACATACCTGTACCTGGAGTGTCCCTTTTCGAACCGCCAACTTCTCCACCGCCTTCCGACTCAGGATTGTGCCGGAGCTCCCAGTATCCACAAGGCACCTGACTCCTCGCTCCACCTGGATAATAGGCAAACCGCCGCATTCTCCTCTCCCACTGCAGTTCACTATTGTGCGGTCGCCTCTCTGCCGACACTCCCCTCAGTCCTCCACCAGCTGCCTCCTCCCTGTCTTTATTCGTAGTCGTCCACTCGTGTGATTACTCCTGTCTCCTTCGCCTTCACTGCTCGCCGGTCCTTCTTCATCTGTCTCAGAAATCTCTGTCGACACTGGGGTCGCCCTATGTCTCCGTAAAATTCTCTGGGCGTTCACCTCCATGGGTTCCACCCTCTGCTTCTCCCTGCGAGAGTACATAAAAGGACAATGCCTGGCAATGTGTCCTTCTGTGCCGCACTCAAAGCACTCCGTGCGAGGGCACTGAGCAACCAGGTGTCCCGGCTTTCCGCAACCATGGCATCGCCGTTCTTCTCTTCTACTCTGCTCACCTCGTTTTCTCATGCTTGGCCTCTGCCTATCATTTCCTGTCTTCTCTCTCCTATGGAATTCCGTCTCCTTCTTCCTCCAGACTGCCGGTGCGGGTCTTGGTCTTCGATACGAGACCCGATTCCACCCTATCTCTTCTGGCTCTGGCCGGACTTCCTCATCCCTTGCACTAGCGTCCATCATTTCCTGGGCGCATTCTATAAAATTCTTCTCCCTGGGTAGCCCTTCCTTCTTTCCTATTTCTCTCGCCAACTGTATTTTCAGCAAGGTGGATACAAATGACATTTTGAATTCCACTTCTGCTGCGCTCGCCGTCTCGCGCATTTTCTCGGTGATCCTATTAAACTTCACCAGCAACTCGCCCGCGTATTTACCATTGCTCTGCCGCGGGTGTTTACCTTCTCGAAACAGCTGGAAGAGGTCTTCTTCGGGTGTCCATCTGCCTCCTCCATAGGCCTTCTTCAATCTCTCCTTGATGATGTGCCAGGGAGTTTCTTCATCCGCCTGAATGAAGTTTAATACATGCCGCTTTACGCGACACACTAACTCTGCCCTCAACAAATCCGCGTCTCTGGGGTCTAATACATTCTCCGATGTCGTAACCTCTATTCTGTCCATTATACGATCGCCACCTTTAAGGAAATGGTTCAATTCTCCAATATCCCCATTGAACCTTTCAAGGTCTGAGATCGCCTTCCGTAAGCCCTGTGCCGTCACCGCCCTTACCTTCATCCATGCTAAAGTATTTGCGTGGGCTTCCGCCAAGGTTTCCCTAGGCAACGTGGGAACTTCTGCTCTGGGTACCGCCGGGGCTTCGGCTGGAACCTGCAGCACTGCCGGCTTCAATATTCCGTCGGTCGCCATGTCTCAACACGACCTTTAAAAATAAAATAAAAAAACAAAGCGCTTCTCACAGTACAAAAAAAAATAATCGGGTTACCGCTCACCGGTTTCCCACACGCTCGTTCTCCCGGGTTTCGGCACCACTTAGCGTTTCTCGAGAGAAAAAGATCAAACAAAAGAAAGGGTTTAGTAATAAGCGCAACGAATTCAAGGTAATAACTGACTTTATTGCTCCAGTAATCCTACATATATAGCTTTGGCTTATTTACATGGAAGCTTTTTAGGATTAACATGAATATTGTTGGTCTCCAGGACTTAACTTATATACATATACATATACATATATATATATATATATATATATATATATATATATATATATATATATATATAAGTTATGAGACCACGAGTTAAAACTGATAAAAAAAAGTAAAAGGTTATAGAAAGAACACGCACAGAGACTCAATCAATACTGCTTTATTCCTCTTAATAATCCTCCTTATATACATTTATCATTGTTTACATAGTAGATTTGGGTATTAAGTACAATAGTGATATGCTTCCGACTATAACTCCCCCCCACCAGTTTACGTAAATTCTTCGTAAACTTCTTTCATAAAAATAAAATCAAATAAAACAATTTTTCCTAACATTACATCAAAAGAAAATATACATTTGATAAAATATACCTTATATGTAAATGTATAAAAAAAAAATTAGATCACAAATTTTTCTAGTCTACTGACATCTTACTACTAAAAAAAAACAGAACAATACACAAAAACAAAAAAACTTTCTTACAGTTATCTACCTAAAAAGAAACGTAAACGAAACCTTTGTGGCTATATAGCCATTTAACACACTTACCACACTCTCGCGCACTTGGTATCACAAAGCAACATTAAGAGAAAAAGAAAATATATCAAAAAAATAAAATTTTTATTATGTACACATTTGTTTGTGTGCCTGCGACGAGGGTACACCGTAGGAAGCTGCTACGGTGTTGCTATCATTGGGACCTGTAATTGCTCGATATGAACTGTCCTACGTTTTGTGGGTTTCTTAACACTCTCAATGGTGACAATGTTGTGCTCTCTAATTACCACCACCCTGAATGGCCCCTCGTAACGCAGTAACTCCTTACCTCGATTAGTGCCTAACTTTCTGTACACTATCGTCCCAATTTTCACCTCTCCCATCATGTCCCTGAGGTTGAGATTGCCTCGTGCAACCCTTTTGCTTTTCTCTTTCTCTATCTTCTCCCGGACTTTTACCCACAATTTCTCCCTCACAATATTATTATTGACTACCTCCTCCTCGTCCGCTGTCGTGCCCCGATAGTCCCGCCTATGACCGAGGAATCCGAAAAGTATTTCGAATGGCGAAAAACCTGTTGCTGTGTGAATGGAATGATTGTATGCCACTATAGCTTTTGCCATCGCCACGTCTGGTTCCAGCCCCTTATCCGTTTGGTACACCCTCAGGTGGTCGCTCAACGTGCTGTGCAACCGTTCGATACTTCCTCTACTCTTGGGATGACCGGGGGTGTTGAGATGCCACACCACGTCCAGAAGTTTCATCTCCGTTCTGATGCTGGCGTTATCGAACTCTCTTCCTCCATCGGACGAGATCCGATCGGGAACTCCATAGAATTGGAACCACATATTTAGGGCCTCTAACACTGCTTCTGACGATCGTTCCCGAATCTGATATGCCATGGCTGTTTTGCTAAAAAGATCGATCATGGTGGCCCATTTATATCCCCTCCACGTGAAGGTATCAATCTGGAGATCGCTCAGCGGTGCGTTAGCGGTGGGTGTCTCCTCTTGTCTCCCCCTTGGTGGTCGTCTATCATATTTTGTGCTAAGACAGACTTCACAACCCCTTATGGTCTCGTTGATCGTTTTTTTCATGCCCCAAATGGTGGTGTTCCCGACATAGAGGTGATGGATTCTTCCAGGTTTGGATGCATCCTTCAGCGCTCTGCAGATTTGATCGTTTCTAGCTCCCGGCTGCGACCAGATGGTCGTGATCCGACTATTCCCGTACCGCGTATATTCAATTTTCATCAACCCGGAGGTCCTGGTTTTCCAGATAATTTGTCGATGCTTGTCATTGACGATCTCCTCTAATTCTTCCATATCTGTCGGTCTTTCGCCATTCGGGTTCTCATCCTCTGAAAGTTCCTGTCCTTCGTCTGTCGTGTCATGCTCTCCCTCCCCTTCTGGTGTCCACTCTCGCAGAAATTGCCTCACGTTCCTGGATGATTCCCCTTCGTCTTCCTCTATTACGTTTACCGTTATCGCGTGGGATAGCCAATCCGCTACCACATTCTCTTTGCCCGGCTTGTATACTATGTCCATGTTGTATTGGCTTAGGAATTCTTTCCACCGAGTAACCCTCGCGGAGGACTCTTTTAGCTTCCCAACCCATGTAGGGGGTCTATGATCCGTATGTACTCGGAATTTTCTCCCGAACACGTAGGGCCTGAAGTGGTCAATGGCCCACACAATTCCCAATAGTTCTCTCTCGAGGGCGCTTTACCTAGTTTCTGTTTCCGTGAGGCGCCTGCTGGCGTAAGCTACGGGCCGTTCCCCCCCGTCCCCGTCTTGGGATAACACCGCCCCCAGCGCGTACTCGCTCGCATCCGTCGTGATTGTGAACAGTTTTTCGAAATCCGGGAACGCGAGTACCGGCTCCATCTGTAACCTCTCCATGCATTTCCGGATGTTATCTTCTACTACTGCAGTAACTATTATTTGCCGCCCTTTCTTTAGTAGATTATTGAGAGGTACTAAATACTCAGCCATTTCCGGCACGAACCGCCTGTAATAATTCAGCGTCCCCAATAGCCTCCTAATACCTTTTACATCTCTGGGCACCGCTATCTTCCGTATGGCCTCAACTTTGTTCGCATCGGGTCTAACTCCTTCTTTCGAAATGGTGTGCCCTAGAAAATTTATTTGTCCCTGGTCCAATAATGACTTGTCCTTAGATAGTTTTAGTCCAAATTGTCGCATCCTGTGAAGAACGCTCTTTAAATGTTTCACGTGCTCATTCTCGGTTTTACTAAAAACTAAAAGATCGTCCATATAGATTTGGCATACGGATTCATCTATACCCCTTAAGAACTCATCCATGAGGCGCTGGAACGTGATGGGAGCGTTTTTTAATCCAAACGGCATCCTCGTGAACTCATAGTGTCCTCTTTCGAACGTGAATGCCGTCTTGGGTTGATCTTTCGGATGCATTTTTATTTGATGGTACCCTGCCTTTAAGTCCAATGTGCTAAATATCGTTGCCCCGCTCAGCCTGTCTAAAATGTCCTCGAATCGGGGAATAGGATATTTTTCATCGATCGTGTTCTCATTCAGTTTCCGGTAATCTATTACTACCCTGTATTTTTCCTCGCCCGGCGCGCTCTTTTTCCTCACTGCCCACAAAGGACTGTTGTAGGGAGATGTACTATCTATGATTATCCCCTGTTTCTTTAAATTCTCTATCTCTTCCCGGATGTGGTGACGTAACGCTTGCGGGTATCTCCGCTCCTTGACGTAAGTCACTCTCTCTTGTTTTAGCGGGATTTCATGTACTGTCTTTCCCGTCGCTTCTTCGAAGAAGACATCCCCGTATTCCGTTCTTAACGTCTGCCTCCAATCTTCCGTTCTATTGATCGCGCCTATTCGCGCTTTTTGGTCCCTTACGAGAGTTTGACATTTGAACTTCTCCCCCCCTATCTTTATGTTCCATTTCCCACCGCTATGTCTAATCCTCGCGCCTACTTTCCCTAGCAGATCGCACCCTATAATAACCTGGTAATCCCGGGGCATACCCCCCACGATATGTACTTTCAAATTAGACCCCATAGCTCCCCATCTATCTAGCCCTATCTCTGCCTCCCCCTCTACTTCACATGGGCCACCCAGGGTGATTAATTTGCAGCAACATACCTAGATCTGGAGTGTCCTCCCTCCAGCACTCAGCTTTTCCAGCGCTTCTCGACACAGGATGGTGTTAGAACTCCCAGTGTCAACCAGACATCTCACTCCGCCTTCCACTTTAATTATAGGCAGACCGCTGTGTTTCCCTCTCACGTTATAACTTACTAACCTGCGGTCGCCTCTCTGCCGCCACTCTCCTCAGACTTCCTCTCGGTGCTTCTTTCCTCCCGATATTCGCCTCCAATTGCTCCTTCCGCTCCTCTGTCCGCTTTCATTGACCTGGTCCTCTACTTCCTCTTCTGATTCTGAATTCCCGGATGTTTCCGTTGATTCCGCTGATGATCCGCTCGGTCTCCGTGAGTCGTTTCTTCTCCGAACCCTTTGGGCGTTTATCTCCATTGGTTCCGGCTGTGCTGTCTCTCTCCTTCTGTAGATGTAGGGGCACTGCCTAGCGATGTGCCCTTCCGTCCCGCACTCAAAGCATCTGGTGCGTGGGCATTGGGCTACCAAATGTCCAGTTCTCCCGCAACCGTAACACTTACGGTCTTCCTTCCTGCCGTTGTTCCTTGGCCTTGATGGTCCTGGTGGTCTTCTCTCTCCCAGTGTGCCCCTCTCTCTTCTGCTATCTCCGAACTCTCTCTTTTTCCAGGTAGTTTGTGTAATCCTGGGGCGTCTATATATCATCTTAGTCCACCCGGTCTCTTCGACTTCCATTCGGGCTTCCTCGTCTCTCGCGCTCACATCCACCATTTCCTGTGCGCATTCAACAAAGGTCCGTTCTCTCGGCAGGCCTTCTTTCTTTCCTGTTTCCTTAGCCAGTTGTACATTGAGGATTGTTGACAGGAAGACCATTCTGGCTTCTACTTCTCTCTCATTTTCTCTGTGATTCTATTATACCGAGCTAGAAGCGTCCCTGCGTATTGCCCGCTCGACTGTCGTGGCTGTCTGACTTCACGGAACATCTGGAATATGTCTTCTTCCGGGGTCCATCGGCCTCCTCCGAACGCCTTCTTTAGTCTCTCTTTTACAACTACCCATGGCGTTTGCTCGTCTGCTTGAATTTGATTTAATATGCTTCTTTTTATTCTGCATATTAGGGCTGCCTTCAATGCCTCCGCATCCTCTCGGCCCAACAGATTCTCCGACGCCATTGCCTCTATCCTTGTTATTAGGCGGTCGCCTCCTTTTAAAAAATGGTTCAGCTCACCTGTTTCTCCGGTGAATCTCTCCAGGTCCGATACCGCCTTCCTCAGGTCCTGTGATGTCGCTGTTTTGATTTTAAGCCATTCCAATGCATTCGCATGTGCTGCCGCCAGGGTGGTCTCTGGTAGAGGTGGGATCTCCGCCAATGGTGGGATATTATTCTGTATATTTAATACTGGTGGTCTCAGTATTTCATTGGTTGCCATTTTTCTATCTTTCTTTCCTGATCACGCCTTCCGGTCTCGAAACTGAGAACTCCAAAAAAAAAAATGGGTTTCGGAATGGTTAAGCTCAGATCGTACTTCGTCCCGGGTTTCGGCACCAGTTATGTGACCACGAGTTAAAACTGATAAAAAAAAGTAAAAGGTTATAGAAAGAACACGCACAGAGACTCAATCAATACTGCTTTATTTATTCCTCTTAATAATCCTCCTTATATACATTTATCATTGTTTACATAGTAGATTTGGGTATTAAGTACAATAGTGATATGCTCCAGACTATAACTTATATATATATATATATATATAGTTACATCACTTGCCCACGTTACTATATTAATTAATTATTAATTAACATTAATTATTGATTAGCCCTAATTTTAGTCACATCTAATCATTGATTAGCATGGGTCATTAATTAACATTGATCATTAATTAGCATCAATCATTAATTAACACTAATACTTAATTAGCACTAATCCCAATTTATATTTAATTGATACCAAGTGCGACATGTCTGAACCTGCACCGGTCCTGTCTGGTAATGCATCGATCCGGTCTGAACCCTCTCAGCATTTTAGTGGTTTGTAATAATTCTAGTGGGCTTTTTAGTAATTTTTATTGATTTTAACTGTTTTTATTATTTGCAAAGGGTTTTTATCACTTTTTGTATGTTTTGTTTTTTCCAACATCGAATTTTAGTAGGGTTTTTTGTTTTTTTTAAGTAATTTTAACAGATTTTAGTTTTTTGTTTTCTTTTATTGATTTTAACTGTTTTTATTATTTTAACTGTCTTTATTTTTTTAACCGTTTTTATCATTTTTCTATGGGATTTTTTCACAACATTGAATTTTAGTGGTTTTTAGTAATTTTAGTGGGTTTTATTGATTTTAGGTATTTTTTTTAACTTCCAGTAGTAAAAAAATACAATTCGCTTATAATACCATGGTTAACGTTTCTACCGAATCCATATTTTTTTTTTAAATAATCGATAATACCTTTTGAGTACGTCTTTTACTGGTTAGACTTCAGCCTTCGATTTTTAGCTAACCTTTTTATTTTTAGTATCTTTTATCACCTTTTACCTGCTTTAGCATGTTGTTGTTGTTTTTTTTAGCCTAGTATAGCCGTTTTTAATCAATTTTATTTTAAAAAGATATATTTTAGCTGATATTTTATTGACTTTTGTCATTATTTATTATTGATTTTATCTTTTATTTTAACGGTTTTTATTGTTTTTAGTATGTATGTATTTTTTTTTTTAGATGTTTTTACATTTATTTTAATGATTTTAGATATTTTTATACTTGATTTTATTAATTTTAGTTGTTTTTATTGATTTTGAACGGTTATTTTTATTAACTTTAGTTATTTTAGCATGTTTTAAGCTAGTTTGTAAGTCCCAGGGTGTAGGGAATATTGAGTGCATACATCCTGCACTAGTTTTTAAGTTCTAGGGGTGTATGAAATATTGAGTACATACATCTCGCACTAGTTTGTAAGTTCCAGGGTGTATGGAATATCGAGTACATACGGGTGTATGGGGGATCGAGTTGTCTGTGGGATTGGGTAATCCCACAGACAACTCGATCCTTGCAGAGCAATATATTTTTAAGCCACCAGGAACCCAAATATCAATGAAATACCGAAAATATGTTTTTATATCATTAGTGCATATATGGGTTCCTGACAGTTCTAAGTCTGTGAAAAAGCGTGAAGTAGTAGTACTAACCGTACTACTCGTCGATTTAATTTGATGTTTTTGAGTAAAACACCTGACGAGTATATAAGAGTGAGTATATAGTATATAGCTGTTACATTTTTTATTTTCATTCAGTCTTCATCATGCGTTTGTTTAAGCAACATTCATCATTCGATATAGCGATTATAGAAGTATGCCCACATCTGGATGGTGAAGGATCCAAGCACGGGTTCTGGCTCCCTAGTAGTATAAGATGTTTGATTTGCGGACCATCTAACTGTGGTAAGACGAATCTTATGTTTAGTCTGTTGTACAACTCAGACGGATTGAATTTCGAGAATGTTTACCTGTTTAGTAAATCACTTCATCAACAACACTTGGCTAACGTTTTATCAAATCTCGAAGAGGTCGGTTTCTATCCATTCGATAATAATTTAAACATTCCAGATCCGAACAATGCTACTCCAAATTCGGTATTTATTTTCGATGATATCGCTTGTGAAAAACAAGATCGTGTGAGAGCATATTTTTGCATGGGGAGACATAGAGGGGTAGGCAGCTTCTACCTTTGTCAGAGCTATACACGAGTGCCGAAACTATTAATTCGCGACAACGCGAAATTATTGATATTGTTCAGACAGAATAATCTCAATACCAGAAGAATATACGAGGACGCTGTTAATTCCGATATGACGTTTTCTGAATTTAAAAATATATGCTCAGAATGTTGGAATAGTAAATTAGGTTTATGTTGATTGATAAAGATCGAGATTTGGACTATGGTCGATACCGCAAGGGATTCGATACATATATAATCTTTTGAAAATTATGATTCCTACACCGTATATGTATGGAAATTTTCATGAGTGCATCCATCAGTTTGTTGCGTTTTTTATCCATTATAGATATTTTTTATAACGTATTTCAGTAATTTTTAATGATTTTGGTTGGGTTTTTTTATCGATTTTAGCGTTTTTTAAGCAATTCGTATGTTTTTCATAAGTGATTTTGCCTGTTAATTCATTGATATCAGCAAATTTTAATTATTTTAGATATTGTTTTATAATTTATTTTAGATATTCCAGAAAGTTCGGCTCATATGCATATACGTACTGGGGGGTTGGTGTAGCTGAATGGGATATGACGTGGGCACAGGTGCACATGCTTACTAACCTAAAGGTTGAAAGTCCGAACAGTGAATAAGGAAATTTGAGAAGGCAAACAATGTTTCTATCGATGTTTATGGTCTGAATTAAAAAAGAAAAGTATACCCTCTGAATGTCTGTAAAACAGAATTGAAAGACCATCGGGATCTTTTACTTCTTTCTAATGATAAAGCTTCCTAAAGAAAAAAATGTCTGGCCAAAGACTACATTAATAACACTCAATTTATATTTATAATAATCTCAATTATAATACAAAGTAAAGAGGAAAAAAAGATCATTCTTCTGAAAAAAATAAAATAAATAAATTTAATTGTACTGATAAAAAATAAAAAATGAAAAGAAAACAAAAAAATAAAGAAAAACAAAGAAAATTAAAATATAAAAATAATGAAACAATCCAGAGTTAAAACAGCGTCAAAAACAATTTATCGTAACTAAACAGGATTTCATGATTTATGGATATAAAAATGATATAAATAATGAAATGATTCACAGAGTTGAAACATTGTTTGATAATTGAAACAAATGTGCATGTATGGGTATATCTGTGTATGTATATGTCTATATGCTTGTGTGTGTGTGTGTGCGTGTGCGTGTGCGTGTGCGTGTGCTTGTGCGTGCGTGTTTGTGTGTGTGTGTGTGTGTGTGTGTGTGTGTGTGTGTGTGTGTGTGTGTGTGTGTGTGTACGTATATGTGTATGCATGCGTATGTATTTGTAAGTATGTGTATGTGTGTATGTATGTGTATATGAGTGTATTTATGTGTATATGAGTGTATTTATGTGTATATGAGTGTATTTATGTATATATGTTTGTGTATACATGTGTACATGAGTGTATTTATGTATGTTCATGTATTATATGTGGGGTATATATATACGTTTGTGTGTATGTATAAATCTGTTTATGTGTGTATATGTCTATCCGGATGTATTTTAGCTCACATATTAATCATAAACTTTAAGCAGGAATGTATTTAGCATCAATAGGATTGTACGTTGGCAAAACATCACCCCTGCACAGGATTGCCTGAATCAATCTAAGAAATATATAAATAGCATCAAGATGTACACCGTCATAATCTACGATGATGATGTGTATGAAGACATCACCTAATATCAATGGTCAATGGTCCCAGTATTCATGGAACCGTGAGGTACGTGTATGATTATAAATACTGTAAAAATGATATGGATGAGTTTTTGTTTAGCAAGATAACAATTGAGACTGCCAAACACGTTGACAACAGAACCGAACTCTTGCTATAATACAAATAGAGACTCAATCAAATCGAAATGGATCCAAACGGTTATGAATTTTTGAGGATACCTTTCGGACCTATACCCTGTTAATATTAGCCAATACGCAGTAGATTTCATTATAATATTTTGTCAACTATGATCACCTATTTCAAAAATGTATGAATCTATGTAGTTTGATGAAAGTAGACCGCTGGTAGCATGAGTAAATGTTGAAGTCATTGACAATAAATAATTAGCGATAGCCCAATTGACCATCTAGGAGTAGTACTTCCACACCACTTTTGCCTCATACACCTGATATTGAACTTTTTGCCATCATAGTATCATTTTTAACCCTGATTTTACATCCACACATACAACAAACAGAGGTTATTGGAGACTATATTAATGAAATGGATTTGAATTTGAAAAACAAACAAAAACAATTTTGTTGCCGATGTAATCATCTTGTCGAAGGAGAAGAAACATATGAGATAAATTTTTTTCTGAAGATCCACACTCACTAAGGGGAACTTGATAATGAGAGTCATCATCACAGCAAATCTGATCTAAAATAATGAGATAGTAAACCTTTTAACAAAACCCATACCCGTGATAACCTTAATAGAAATAATGCTTGAAAAAGTTCGAAATAATACTATTTGTAATATAACAATAGATATTTACAAAAATTGGATATAACAAACACATTTAACTATCATTTGAACATTAGAAACTTAAGATAATTTCCCCCAAGAATGGAGTATACAGGATATAAACGTTTAAGATGTACAATTATAGTCTACTGAGGAAATGTTAACACCTATAGATAAAAAACAATCAACCCGTGTCACAGAAACATTATATTACACCAATAGGTCTACCATAATCTACACATTAGAAACTTTAAAAGAACATTCTCCTCCCCCCTCCCCCTAAGAGTGAACGAAACCTGACATAAATGAAAGATCATGAATAGCTATATCACACAAACTCTTTGAAGAAATTGTTAGAACAATATCTACCAGGTAACTCTAACACCCATCCAAATGTGGAAAAACGATCCAGTCATTCGAACATCATATTACACCAATACGTCTTACATAAATTAACTGAGATCTGAAAAAAAAAAAGAGAAAACAGCTAGAAGAATAGTTTGATAATATAACAATTATCATTGTTTCATATGATTATACTTTTGTAGATGTCATGAAAATCCTGATTCCATAGTATCCATGATCAAATTACCAAGCGATTAGTACATAACAATAATAGAAACCGAATAAGATTTCACTCCCATACTACGATCCTACTAATATTCGTTAAATTGACAATATTATCTAAAAAGATATCAGCAATCAACTGGTTGGGAGGATGCTTGAAAGAAATATGATAAGAGATTAAGTTAACTGAAAAGGCATAAAATTAAAATGCCACAAACAATTTTAACTTCCTTCATCTAGACGAGATATATCGATACAATGATTATAAAGCAAAAAAAATCTCGTGTAAATCATATAACTATTTGAAGGTACCTCTTTGGCAGGCTCCGTTCTCCTTGGCTGGGGAGGTTAATCTTGTAGGTTATTTACAAGACGACTCTAGTGTTACTGAGTTTTTCTAAAAAATTAGCATGTGAGCATACTACACCTGGAGGTTATAAACACGGAACATTCTAGGAATAGCACGATTTGGTAAAATGATTTAATGAAATATATTACTTCTATTTCAATACTAAGAAATACCACTCAATATTTAAGACTAGGAGTTGTGCTCTTCGAAGTATTTTTTAATGCATTGCATGACTTTAACAAAGGAAATCATATTTACCCTAACTATCTATAAAATCTTTAAGTGACATCCTAGAAAATTGAATTAAGATATATATATAGTATTCAACATTATGCTATCTTATTAATGTTAGTAGGTTATAGAGAGAGAGAGGGGGAATATAGCAGTTAAAGTAGAATTTAACCATTATTTATTTATTGAAGAAATAATTTATAATTTAATAAGAAAATATGTATTCAGTGTATTCAAATATGTATAATGTTAGTAAATTAGAGAGAGAGAGAGAGAGAGGGGGGGGTATAGCAGTTAAAGTAGAATTTAACCATTATTTATTTATTAAAGAAATAATTTATAATTTAATAAGAAAATATGTATTCAGTAACATAAATTGTTTTAAATATAATAACAAAATTACTAATCATTTTTATTTAATATAAATTCAATTTATAAATGTTGTTCATTAAAAAAATCATCTGTCTCGTCGTCATCATCTATGTCACTTTCAGGATACGACATAGGGCAGTAGAAGCATATAGTCGTCTTGTAATCGTGGTCTGGCAAGAAAACGCATGCTGTGTGGAAGACAAGTAGGCATTTCGTACAGGTCACACGGTATCGTCCACGGTATGAACAAAGCTCGGCATCGCAGGGTGTCGAATAGCTGAGTCCTCGCATTTCCTGGTCAACGACCTCTTCAAAGGCCCCCAAAAAATCTCAATCGATGACCCTTGCCTTTTTCATCCTCATTTCAATAGGCTGTCCCGAGAATACGGGACCTCTTGCTCTGAGCTAATCAATACCACGATAAAACATCTTGATTTAAAGATATAAAAATGACCTCGGAAACGGACTATCTAAACGGAAACGACATAGGACGGAAAAGGATTTAAGAATTGGCACATGGATCGGGACACTGACGGGAAAAGAATTCGACCTTTTACTAGAAATGAAGAAGTTTATACTGGACATAGTCGAGATGGATGAGGTTAAGAAGAATGGGAACGGAGTGATGAGGCTGGATAATGAAAACATACTTTTATATTTCGGAGTGGCTAAGGGAGAGTTTGCTAAAGAGGGAGTTGGAACCATTATGCCCCCCGCAAAATTTTGTAAGCTGGATGACCAATATGCCCAAGGATAATAGTGGCTGACCTAAAAATTAGGCAATTTCCAATTATCTCTTATCTAAGTTTACGCCCCAACAGAAAATTCATCAGTCTGGACAAGGAGGTATTCTACTCGGATATACAAAGAACCGTTGACAAATGCAGGGCAAAACAAAGGTTCATAATCCTGAGAGAGGATTCCAATGGTCGAATTGGTAGAATCATAGAATAGAACATGGAATCATTCGGCAATATGGTGGAGATTTTTGCATCCTCATTTCTTGCATTTGAATCTCTAGCTCTGCTTCTCTTACGCGTTCCCTCCAAGCTCTTATTTCTTCTTTAGTTGTTGGAAGAGGACTGAAACTTGGATTATAGCTATTAGCCGCCAAAACAGAGTCGTAATTTACTAGATCAGGGTCATTAATAAAAGGGTCATAATTCATTACATCATCAGGGACGTGAGATCTTGAATCCTGATCATCGGGTCTCCAGTCATGTTCATAATGTATCGTATCTACACTATTAGTTAAGTTAAGATTGCTGTTAAAATAATTCATAAATCTTCAATGCTATTGCGGAATATCTAAATAAGAAATAGAATTTCTCATAGGTGGAGGACAGCAACCATCACACCAAAATGTTCTGTGGTCGCAATCCACAGAATATCCAGTGTGATAAAATATTCCACAGTTTAAACAAACCACTTTGAATTCTCCTTTCATATTACAAAGCTTGCTGGCTTGTTAGGAATTTCTTCTTCTGACGATTCTTCGCTGGATTCTTCCTTCAATTGCTCAACGTACCGGTCAGTCAGTATTTTCTTTCACTTTGTTGTCGTTAATTATCTCTCATAGCCTGGATTGCACTCGAAACACAAGAATATTTTCCCAATTTTAGCAGTGCTAGCAGCAAAACTTTTGTTTTATCTCTCGGGTCTCGAGTAGAAATGACAGATGCCACGAGGGTCACGTGGTTCCTGAGCGAGAATACTCGAATCTGATTGGCTGTCGGGTTCCCCCACCACCAGTTATGAAGCGAGAACGTGGCGACCTTGGCTGAGCAGGTTCGAACCGGATCGATGCAGGCACAGACAGGACCGGTGCTGGTTGGATTGGTGCTAATTAATGATTCACGTTAATTGATTATTAGTGATGATTAAGGATTAGTGCTAATTAAGGATTAATTAAGACAGACACGTGGACAAGAGAGGTATCATGTATTTATTTAATGTAACAAATTATATATATATATATATATATATATATATATATATAATATATATATATATATATATATATATATATATATATGTTTATGGTCACAATTTATATATGTATTTAACAGGTTGTGACACGCACGAGGC